>WNWK01008885.1:0-63066 GCA_009830355.1 Cherax destructor | reverse complement strand
GCTGGTTGACCAGGAAACCAACAAAAGTCTGGCCAAAGGAATAATTATGAATATAGATGTATACAATTTCTATTTGGAATTTTATATCATTTAGAGAGCCCAGCATAAGAAATAAATATAAAGGTGGGTTGAGTAATAGTTGAAGCTCCCCACATGGAAAGATTTTGTATTCCGTGTGACTTATCAGTATACCTTTATTCCAGGAATTACAAAGGTGGCAGGGTTGGTCCTCACTACTCTATGCAATTTTTATTTTTCACAATACAATAAGATCACGACATAATAAGATTCTCATTTTGCACACAAGCGAGGGTAAATCTGTACTGTACTTACTTTAAGAGCTGCCTTACCTCACAGTAGTATTCCACTCTTTCGGGATGATCCTTAACAGGTTTTACTTGTACAAATGTACCATATTGCTCCGCTATGGAAATAAATTTACATTATGTATACACAAATACATATCAAACTGATACATGTAAGAATATATAAATATACAATTACAAATACAAGTAGTGCTCAATTAATAAAGAACTTCAGTTGTTTTTGTTTGTTTGTGTTTTAGAATAAAGCAAGTCACTGTCTCAAACATTTCAGTTACTTTTTTTTTTTACCTCAAACATAACAAAAACAAAAATTAACTAGTATTTTAACACCTTCCATTTCCCACCAAAGCAGGGTAACCAAAAGAAGAAAATCACATTCACCATCATTCAATCTCTAGCTGGCGCTCCAGAACAGCTTAAACATCACAATGAAAATGATCCACCTAAACACATTCCCATTTATCATTCAGAGCAATTTTTTTTCTTGTCCAGAACTAAAGTCTGATTACCTAGTTTCCTTCATCCCCACCCACACTCCAACACAAGCATGACAAATCCCAAAAACCACTTTTCTCCACTAACTCTGATGTAATACATTCTTGCATGCATGCTGGATGCTCAAGCCACTACCTCTCAAAGCCTCCTTTATACCCTCCAATTCAAATACGTAATTACAGATTTATGCACCCTCATGGTCAACTTATCCTGTTCCATCTTTTGTAAACAACTAAACGTAATAAAGACCCCTCCTCCATCTCCGAATAAGACCCTTCATACAACACCATCTTTTATTTTCTGTACTCATTAGTCTACATACTTACACCATACTTGTCTGATCAATGACATCTCCACTACCTAGTCTCTCCTTCCTACTGCAGTAAATACTAATGTCACCCATACATAAGTGTTGGCATCAATGATGTAGTAGTATTCCTTTTTTCTTTATCAAACACTCAAACTTTTTTCTTTCCATAGATGCCTCAACACTCCAGCTACTTTCTTTCCTAATCTGTTGTACAATTCAACATGTCATTAACAGACCCATCTAGTACAAAATATCTTATTAATACATTCACTTTCTTCATAGCACCTCCCTCCAGTCTGTGGTCAATCTTTCATTTTGTAGACTATCTTAGTCTCCTCACCTTGCTCTTTCTGTTGTGTGCACACACTGTTGTGTTGTGTGCGAACACTGCTGTGTTGTGTTGTGTGCGCACACTGCTGTGTTGTGTGCACACAGTTGTGTTCGCACACTGTTGTGTGTGCACACTGCATACACAACACAACACCAACATACACAAGTTCCAAGTGTTGCTTAAAGAGTATCAGACATTTTATAAAACTATTATAAGATTATTTGAAATTAAAGTATTTACTTTAATGCTTAAATTTAATTCTTTAAATTGTAATCAGTCTAAAGAAAATGGAGGAAATTTGTTAGGATGCTTAAACGAGCACTGAATGCATTTGTCAAATGTATGGTATATACAATACAAATATTTTGCTTACCCAATCTCTTGTTTTCCTCAATAAACCAAGATATGTCTTCTCCCTGATCTTCTTCCACAATGTCATTCCAATTATTCAGTTGCCTGGGCCCGTACACATCTTCATCTTTGTTGTGCCAGTTTCTTGTACTGAAATGACTTCCATCTTCCTTGAATCTTTTGTTGTCATGACTTGCTGCAGATACATCGTGGATCATTCCTGCCGAAGATCTTTCTCTTCTATTCCCTAATACGATACCAACATGATTAATATTGTGCGTAGAAAACGATGTCAAATACGGCACCAGCAAACTACCATGAAAAGCCTGCATAAGGTATCGAAAAATTTCCTTATGAAGGTTTTTCTCTTAGCTTTGCAGTTTGCAAATTATTCTCAAATAATATTCAGTGGAACCAAAAATACTGATCCACTGCTGCCAAGACGAGAGCACCCAATCCTTTCCAGCTTTTAACTATGAACACAGTGTGTTTTCAATTGCATCGAGTTTGGAAGCACTCTGTGTTCATAGTACAGTATTTATTCATAAAAAAAAAATTACGTTTTCAATCCGAAAAACGGTACATGATGCATAGATCATGTAGGTGGCTGGCTGCCTGCTAACCACCAGTAGCTTCACTTTATTAGACACATGTACAAACAGCAAAACTATCAAATCTTCCATTTTAAGTGTCAATATGCAACAAGAAAAATAATGAACATACGTACATGATTAAATACTGATAAAATCTTTTTCATACAACTCCCACAAAGGTATTTCTTTTGCCCAGGTATTATAATACGTAATCCATTATTTTCAGGGGTGTGAAAAACATCACAGAAAGACAAGTTGTTTACAATAGACTTGTCATTGTGTGGCGTTTCTCTTCACATCTTCATGGGCTGCCGTTGACGTACAGTTGACCGTTAAGACGGTAGTTACATTTCTGAAAACGGCATCTTATCTCAAATCGTGTACAATGAACTGTAGATCATATGGAAAAAATAGGGTTACAGTTCTTTAACCCTCCCCAGAAGAGAAAACCAAATTTTTTTTTTAAATCTGTAATTTTTCAAAAATGATCAAGTTTTCTATTCACTGTAGTTGTCATTGCTTGTTGATATGGAAATGTGTGGAAAGGGTTGATGTGACCCTGTGCTTACTTATGATAGGCAGTTCCACAGCTATAACCTGCCACAACTGTCACCTGCCTCCACCAAAACAACTATCACCTGCAAACATCAGTAAAAGTACCATATATTACCAGCCAAGACAAGATTTTTTTTTACTAAATAAATATGCCAAGAGTAATATTCACCATATGAAAGCAACCTATCCAAGAAAACATGAAAATTATAAAATAGTGAGAAAAACTTCAGGCTCTAAGCATTTTTCGTTTTTGTTGGTTTGAGGGTTGTTATATCCCAAGGATCAGTGTATCCATCTCATCGCTGTGAAATAAATTACTAGAATGCTTTTGCAAATACAAAATATTTAGTACAATAACCCCTCACATATTACAATATGTGTGTGTACCAGCTAAACTGATGTACAAATGTATATGAAGTAGGTACTGTATACACATTACATTCAGGTTCCTTTCATTTGTTAACCTTTGTGCAAAGGATAGGCAAAGGGTATATAAACACTGTTGAGTTCCTCTCATGGACAGGTGTAGTTCCTGTTAATCCAGAAAATGCAAGTCTTTAATTTTCACAAAATAAAAGCTTAACAAATGAACCAATGTATGGTATATACAAGGTACTGTATTCCCGTTATATTTAGTTTCCTCTCATTGTAACACTGATTATTCAAATGGAAGGAAGCAAAGGATATATAAATCTTCGAGTCCCTCTCAATTTGTATATAAACAGTCTCCAGTAGCCTCACATTTTAGCACTGATGATATACCTTTACCTTTGAAGAGTTTCGAGAGTTTCACTACTCTCGGAGCCGGCCAGATGATGCAAAGGATATGAAAACACTGCACGTATTGACTGGTATGCAGGAAAAACTAATTACTAGTCACATTTGTTGGTTTTCCTGTGTTGGCCTTATGAACGTTAAACAAATGTTTATCGTAGCAGTGCCACAAGATTATCCCTTCACTTTCTTGTTTACTTACTGTACTTATCACACCTTAACGTCAATCAATAACACATTCAACATTCATATAAATGCAGCTAGGGTAAGTGAAGGACTATTAAAGACAGACAGTAATGTGTAGTTAGTGAAATTAGTAGTTACAGCCTTCTTGTACGGGCTTTTAGCTATTTTTCCCTGTAGTAACACTGTCATAAATAATAATCACGGCATCACTATCGAAAAATTGCTGCAACTCTTCAACCATTATATATAACAAATTTACGTCATAGAAGATCACATCTTAATTGACAGTCTACTGTATATCTGGACATTTCTTGATAATTTGTGAATGCTATAAATCTCACATGTGGTGAAAATTTGTACAAGAATATACATTTTTAATGAAGACAATTGCTGGATACTGTATATGGAATCCATCACAATGTTTTGGTAGACTTTAATGTTCAGAAAATGCAAACACTGAAAGGAGATACTGAGTATTCAATGGTTAAAGCATTACATTATGTATAGTGGTCAACAAAATGCAGTTACATTACCATATACAGTACTGTATTATCTTAGCAATGTATATGCTGGCATTTTAGTACGTTCATGTATTAGTGTTACGCAAGATGGAAAATAAGCTCAATAATACATAATTAGTGTTCTTGGTGAATTGCTGATGTAATTAAATGTTCTTCAGATGTAGATAAACCCTCACAAATACTTGTAAATTTCCCAAAACTTATTTATACCTTACCTTTGATATACCTTTGAAGAGTTTCGAGAGTTTCTCTACTCTCTGAGCCCAGCCATGGGCCAGGCTCGTCTGGTGCTTGCCTGTTCAACCAGGCTGTTGCTGCTGGAGGCAAATCTTCTGTTTAAATATACTTCTTGGTAAAGCTTCAGCTGAGCAATTGCTTCACGCAACAACTGTCATGAAAGTACAAGTATCATCCGACTTACGACCTGCTCGACATACGACCACTTGAAATTATGACCGTACTGTTTACAGCTTAGCTTAAGTTATTTTGTACTTTTCTGTTCATACATACAAATGTTTTTGTATGTTTTCATGCATATGAATGTTTTCGTATGTTTTCATGCATACGTATGAATGTTTTGTATGCAAATAAACAACTGTTTATTACAATATAAGATACAGTACTAAAAGCATAAGGTTCGACTTGCATCCATTTTGACATACAATCGGTTGGTCGAAACCAAGCTCGGTCGTAAGTTGGATGGTACTTGTACACGTATGTGACAGGGTCACTGGACCCATGGAAGCACAGAACACCCTTTCTTTTATTAAATGTAAATACTACTGCACTGAATTCCATGCACTGTTGTTCGAGGACCTTCAGAACATCCAAACCCAGATGTGACACTGGTACAACTCGAGGCAGAGTACATAACGCTTAAGGAAAGTGGGAGGCACACAAAAGCAACATAGGACTCAAACTTTAATAGCCATAATGGGCAACATGGGGAAATTATAAAAATACTTTAAAAACATAATGCTGAACCTGTGCCAATCCTCGTGACTACAAAGTCAGTGTGCAAAACTGATCAATTCTCCTATATATTTTTTACCATCAACAAGAAGCAAGAACTGAGAAAAATGCAGCATTGAAAGGATACTAGAAAAAATTTCATCAGAAATGTTGTCTGCTACTGGAGTGGGATTAATGAGGTAGTGTGTGCTACAACCACTGCCACCTTTGAAAACCTTATGTGACAAACTAATTGCAGAAACAAAAGTATAGCTCTGCTACACCTTAAGTAACCCTAATTAAGCAACTTCTCTCAACACCTTGAACACAAATACAAAGGCTAAGAATTACTGTACCTCTTTGTTCATTCATGGCGATGTTGCCCCAACCTGAAAACTCTCCCATTTCATTCATGCTATAGCCTTGGTCTTGCGAAGAAACTGTTGGAAAAAAAAAATAGACATTAGCCCAGATAATGACAGTGAATTAAACAAAACTATCTAGCTTACTCTCACTCTGTCTCTATGTCTATCTGTGTCTGTGTGCACATGCGTGCATGCTTTTATGGTTGCAGGGGTCTATTCTCAGATCCCGCCCTGCCTCTTAACTTACCACCTGGAGTCTACCTGGAGAGAATTCCAGGGGTCAACGCCCCTGCGGCCCGGTCTGTGACCAGGCCTCCTGTTGGACCAGAGCCTGATCAACCAGGCTGTTACTGCTGGCCGCACGCAGTCCAACGTACGAACCACAGCCCGGCTGATCAGGTACCGACTTGAGGTGCCTGTCCAGTGCCTGCTTGAAGACAGCCATGGGTTTGTTGGTAATCCCCCTGATGTATGCTGGGAGGCAGTTGAACAATCTTGGGCCCCTGACACTTATTGTGTTGTCCCTCAACGTGCTAGTGGCACCCCTGCTCTTCATTGGGGGGATGTTACATTGCCTGCCAAGTCTTTTGCTTTCATAGGGAGTGATTTTTGTGTGCAAGTTTGGTACTAAGCCCTCGAGAATTTTCCATGTGTATATAATAATGTATCTCTCCCGCCTGCGTTCTAGAGAGTACAGGTTTAGGAACTTCAAGCGTTCCCAGTAGTTGAGGTGGTTTATCGCACTTATGCGTGCGGTGAAGGTTCTCTGCACATCTTCAAGGTCAGCAATTTCACCCGCCTTGAAAGGTGCAGTTAGTGTGCAGCAATATTCCAGCCTAGATAGAACAAGCGATCTGTAAAGTGTCAACATGGGCTTGGCATCCCTGGTTTTGAAGGTTCTCATTATCCATCCTGTCACTCCCTCTTAGCTTCTTGAGCCCCATCATACTTGTCGAAGGGTCCGGGTTCAATTCCCGGCGGATGGAAACATTTTGACACGTTTCCTTACACCTATTGTCCTTTTTCACCTGGCAGCAAATAGGTACCTGGGTGTTAGTAGACTGGTGTGGGTCGCATCCTGGGGGACAAGCCTGAGGACCCCAATGGAAATAAGACAGACAGTCCTTGATGACACACAGACTTTCTTGGGTTGTCCTGGGTGGCTAACCCTCCGGGGTTAAAAATCTGAACGAAATCTTACCTTATCTCTTGAAACTATGTATGGAACCTGCCTCCACAACTTCACTGAGATCATTACCCACTTCCTAACCACTCAGATGGAAGAAATATTTCCGAACATCCTTGAATGCGCATGTATATATGTACGTGTACATGCATGAATGTCTATGCAAATTCGTATGTATGAATTTCCATTTTGTGAGTGGGTGGAGGGTACTTCTAGTCTTGGCTCTGGCTATTAAGCCTTGTCTCCTGACATTACCGTTTTTTAACTATACGAGACCTAATCATACCAATTATTTGAGAGTTGATAAAGTTAGGCAGTTTTCCTAGATCAAAAATGAAAAACTTCACAATTACAACCAGACTCCTACCCACAGGCAGACTAGAACTTGAAACACCAAATAAGTGTCACTGTAATGGAAGTAACACTGTTGGAATCTACTGGGTTATACCAGGCTAATTTCAACAAGTTACTATACAAGACCACTGTAAAAATTATAACTTGTATACAAAACCTAAATAAAAACTATCATAAAACAAACAATTAGTTACAGGCTATATTCCGTATATTATATGCTAAACATTAGCCAGTCTCTTGATCTAGCCTCACACACCGAGTGTCCATGGTTCGATCCCTGGCATGGGTGGAAGGAAACAGACATGTTTCCTTACACTTGCTGTTCCTGTTCACCTAGCAGTAAGTAGGTACCTGGGTGTTAGTCGACTGGTGTGGGTTGCATCCTGGGGGACAAGACTGAAGGACCCCAATGGAAATAAGAAACAGTCCTTGATGACGCACTTTCTTGGGTTATCCTGGGTAGTTAACCCTCCCAGGGTTAAAAAATCGCAACAAATCTCATCATACTCTCATGTAACCATATCCTCGGGTGGTATTTGTGCCCAATAATCAGACAAGAGGCAGCTATCACAACCATAGTTAAGACACTACGCATGTCCTTATTCAAATACCTGATAAAGCCCAGTGTGGGCGAAACGTTGTCAATAAATGATCACATTATACTGCTTATGTGTTTATATTTCCATTCAAATCCCTAAAACTGCTATATCAATGCCATACATACATGCTAAATAAGAAAACTTTTATATTTCTTCAGTACATAAAGTTTACCTGTAATAAAATAGTTAAGTACAACAGAAAATCACCAGAATGTGGCACTGGATTTCACCTTAGGAAACACAAAGCAAATGCGATGGTAATTATGGACAAGGTAGATTATAGTGGGAAAATGAGCATGTTATTAGAGGAGAGAGGAACTTAGTGCCTCTTAACACTTCTTACACTGGTTCATGATGCTTCCCGCTCCTTCAGTAGTGCCACCACCTCCTTCAACAAGTGTTAATTATCCCGGTGCAGCCAGTAACTGAGGCTGATGGTGTTGAGGTGACTCAGTGACTGAAGTTGGTGTTGAGGTGACTGACTGAGTCGGTTACAACACAGTACAACCCTCCTGATGCTTCATCATCTTATTTCATCTTTATTTCTCCTGAAGCTTATTCATTACGTTAATAAATTGCGAATCACATTAAAATTATATTGCTTACCTTTTTTTGATGAGGATTAGAATGAAGGAAAGATCAAATTTATTTTATTCATTTTCTTGTAATATTTTAAGATGTCTGCCTCAGTGGTGGTAATTATCTATTAAATTAAATTTTATTTCTTTGCATAGTATACAATGTGTGATTTACATGTTATAATATATTATTAAATACAAAGAAAGCCACTATTTATTTATTGTATATTTCACCTGACAATGTTCACCACAAACTGTACATCTTTGTTAGTGGTCCAATAAGAGTTTATTAGTGTAACATCATTAATATGCACCTCATACCCATCCTGTGGGTGATGAACCATATATTATTATAATCATGGGGGAGCGCTAAACCCGTAGGATTATATAGCGCCTGTGGAGGGGGGATGTGGAAGGTATTCAGGCTTAATTCAGGGAACTGGAGCACAGATAAAATTCCCTAGATCAAGAGCCCCTCACCAACATCAAGGAACCTTCCTTGAGGAGATTTATCACGAATGATTATGAACCTCCTTTCCCAAGTTTATGTAAACACATTATAATTATTATTATTATTATCATCATCAAAAATAAGTGCTAAACCCACTAGGGTCATACAGCGCTGTATTTAGATACAGGTACACATAAGTACAATTATCATACATAGAGTAAATTACCCACCAGATAACCTAAAAAAAATATTTTTTTATTTTCTCATTAAACTGACTGCTGCTTAAATTATGCTTATTTTGCCGTACATTAATCCATGTACAGTAAATTAAAGCCATTCTACCTCTTTCCTGGTAAATTGTATCATATTATTGGCCATCTTGTAATATCTACTTCATAAAATGTATAATAATATAAGTACACCCCACTTTGTATATTACTAGAAATAAAGAATTTTAATTTGAATTTGAATATGCTTGTATTATTATTATTATAAGAAGCGCTAAACCACAGGAGTCCATGTGCTCGTAGATTATAATCATAGCTAAGCGCTAAACCCACAGATTTTCTTATAGAAATAAAGGTTATTATTATTATTATACATTGTTCATCAGCGATGTTTCTCCTTAGTTTGATATCTTTATTATGCACCCCATACCCATCCTGTGGGCGGTAGTCAAAAGATTACAGAGGTACATAATGGGTCCAGGGACTGGACCTCAAAGTTTGATGGCTGAGCAAGTTACAAAGGTAATGAACTCAGATGGTCACAATCATGACAAGTTACAAAGGTATTTGCAGATTACAGAGGTATATATAGGGTCCAGAGACTGGGCCCCAAAGTTTTGATAGCTGAACAAGGTACAATGGTAATTAATTCACTAGTTACAAGGTAATGAATCATGTAAGTAAATTTACTTACGTCTGTACATGGTTGCACTCATGAACAAATTATAAAGCAATGAGCAATCTATTAGTCTACACCCAGCCACAACTGTAATGAGTTATTGGTGCAAATTTTAATTGTTGGGTCACACACACACACATATACATATACACATACACACGCATACATGTATATACATACACACATACACATACACACATGTACATACACACACACACACACACACGTGTCAATGCTTTATTTACAGGGAGCAAAGTCAGGGTATTTTTCCAGAATGGTCTGTAATATACCACTGTGGATAAAATACTTTGACATATCTTGAACATTTCTGAGTGAGTAGTCTCTGAATTCATTAATTTTATCGCACTCCAGTACATAATGACGCAGGGTGTGACAATAATCCAACTGGCAAAGTTTACATCTTGTTTGGTCTACATCTGGTGGTGGTGATTTAACCTCCTCAGGACGAAATGACAAACTGACCGGGACTTCTGGACGGGTCAAACTGGGACAATCCTGATCAAACTGGGACAATCCTGATCAAACTGCGACAATCCTGATCAAACTGGGACAATCCTGATCAAACTGGGACAATCCCAATCAAACTGGGACAATCCTTATCAAACTGGGACAATCCTGATCAAACTGGGACAATCCCAATCAAACTGGGACAATCCTGATCAAACTGGGACAATCCTGATCAAACTGGGACAATCCTGATCAAACTAGGACAATCCCAATCAAACTGGGACAATCCTTATCAAACTGGGACAATCCTGATCAAACTGGGACAATCCCAATCAAACTGGGACAATCCCGATCAAACTGGGACAATCCTGATCAAACTGGGACAATCCCAATCAAACTGGGACAATCCTGATCAAACTGGGACAATCCTGATCAAACCGGGACAATCCTGATCAAACCGGGACAATCCCGATCATACTGAGACAATTCCGATCAAACTGGGACAATCCCGATCAAACTGGGACAATCCCGATCAAACTGAGACAATCCTGATCAAACCGGGACAATCCTGATCAAATCAGGACAATGTTAATCAATCCGGGACAATCCTGATCAAACTGGGACAATACCGGTCAAATTGGGACAATCCCGGTCAAACCGAGACAATCCCGATCAAACTGGGACAATCCTGATCAAACCAGGAAAATCCTGGTCAAACCAGGGCAATCCTGGTCAAACCAGGACAATCCTGATCAAACCGGGACAATCCCGGTCAAACTGGGACAATCTCGGTCAAACTAGGACAATCCTGATCAAACCGGGACAATCCTGATCAAACCAGGACAATCCTGATCAAACTGGGACAATCCCGATCAAACTTAGACAATCCTGATCAAACCGGGACAATCCTGATCAAACCAGGACAATGTTAATCAATACGGGACGATCCTGATCAAACTGGGACAATACCGATCAAATTGGGACAATCCCGGTCAAACCGAGACAATCCCGATCAAACTGGGACAATCCTGATCAAACCAGGACAATCCTGGTCAAACCAGGACAATCCTGATCAAACCGAGACAATCCACGTCAAACTGGGACAATCTCGGTCAAACCAGGACAATCCTGATCAAACCGGGACAATCCTGATCAAACCAGGACAATCCTGATCAAACGGGGACAATCTCTGTTTCGGGACAGTCCCAGTCAATCCGGGATAATCTTGATTAAACCGGGACGTATGGTAATCCTATGACCCATATGGGTTTAGAGTACAATTATTACATTATTATTATTCCATAATTACCACTGAGTCTGCATGTGACATAACATCTGAAATTGTCATTCCATGTGGAATTAAAACCTTAAAGTTGCCATAGTTACTAAAGCCTCGGTGAACGACTTGAAATTTTTAATCCTCAGTTAGTGATGTTTTTATTACGAAACCTATATTCATCTTGTGAGTGGCAGTTGCCACATACCCATCCTGTGATTGGCAGTTGCCACATACCTATCCTGTGATTGGCAGTTGCCACATACCCATCCTGTGACTGGTAGTTGTCACATACCCATCCTGTGACTGGTAGTTGCCACACCCATCCTGTGACTGGTAGTTGCCACATACCCATCCTGTGATTGGCAGTTGCCACATACCCATCCTGTGATTGGCAGTTGCCACATACCCATCCTGTGACTGGTAGTTGCCACATACCCATCCTGTGACTGGTAGTTGCCACATGCCCATCCTGTGACTGGTAGTTGCCACATAATTTTTAAAGGGGTGGACTGGTAAGCCAGCGGAAGGCCTCGGTCAGGTGACCAAAGCTCCAACGGCGGGTCATCATCTGACTAAGACCCGCATCAGGAAACACTTGTCTGGTGTCCTGACGAACCTTACCTAACCTAACATACCCATCCTGTGACTGGTAGTTGCCACATGCCCATCCTGTGACTGGTAGTTGCCACATACCCATCCTGTGACTGGTAGTTGCCACATGCCCATCCTGTGACTTGTAGTTGCCATACCCATCCTGTGACTGGTAGTTGTCACATGCCCATCCTGTGACTGGTAGTTGCCATATACCCATCATGTGACTGGTAGTTGCCACATGCCCATCCTGTGACTTGTAGTTGCCATACCCATCCTGTGACTGGTAGTTGTCACATGCCCATCCTGTGACTGGTAGTTGCCATATACCCATCATGTGACTGGTAGTTGTCACATACCCATCCACTGTATTGTGTAATATACTGAAGTTTATTCTTGAAAAAAGAAATATTTATCGGAATATTTTGCTTTTCAGGGAAACTTAATAGTTTTCAGTGGATGACCAGATATATTCATGAATAATAAAAGTTTGATGACTCAAATTTTCTTTATTCAAATACCTGTAAAAAATACCATTTAAAATACATAGTGATCATTTATAAAACTGTGAAACAAACAGAAGTTGAAATTTGCTGACTAGTGTAGGTATATGGTGGTGCTTCATAAGTGTCAGCAGTAGGATGTAAGGGAGGTATTGACAGGTAGTGACTTGAACATCCAGTAGACACATGTATGTTAGTTCTAGAACATCCAATAGACATGTGTCTTAGAAGCTGAACATCCAGCAGACACATGTATGTTAAGTCTTGAATAACCAGCAGACATGTGTAAGTTACACCTTGTGCATCCAGCAGACGCGTTTTACATCTTGAATATCCACAAACATGTGTAAGTTACTCTAGAACATTCACAAACATACATGTGAATGTGTGTGTACACTCACCTATTTATGGTTGCAGAGGTTGATTCTCAGATCCTGGCCCTGCCTCTTAATTTGCCAATCTCCAGATTCCCTGAAATATAGCCTTGTTGGCCCTATCCTACCTGCTCTAAAATTATGTACGAAGCTTGCCTCCACCACTTCCTCACCAGATCATTCCACTTCCCAACCACTCTCAGACTGAGGAAATACTTCCTAATATCCCTGTGGCTCATCTGTGTCTAACTTCAAGCTGACCCCCCCAGGTTCCATTTCTCGCCTCACAAACAGTCTATCTCTGCCTACCTTATCAATTACCCCTCAATATTTTGTATGTTGTTTTCATGTCTTACCACCAACCACCACCACCACCACAAAAATACACCCACACCAACCAGCAAATTTTTATTCCCAAAGTATTTTGTTCTTATTAACACATTTGGCCGTTTCCCAACATGGCAAGATGACCTGAAAAAGAAGAAACACTGGGCTAGGCTACTGTGACCTGACGTTAGTAATTCTTGTTATTAGCCTGCAAGGCTTGTCTTCCATATAGTACTGTATTCAGTATGATGGAACCTCATTTATTTTTTAAATTTAATGAATAAATCCAGGAAAAGTACTGGAAAGTTAAAATTAAGATTACACTGGCAGTGCCATGGGAAGGTTTGAGGGGAGGCTTCAGCCCACCCAAAAAAATCCTTCAGCCCCCCCCCCCCCCCGATAAAAATAAAAATAATAATAATAATAAGTATGGAGGTGGTGAATGTATTCAGATACATATTTAGGAGTGGACGTGTCAGCAGATGGGACTATGAAAGAGGAGGTGAATCATAGAACTGACGAGGGAAAAAAGGTGAGTGGTGCACTGAGGAGTCTGTGGAGACAAAGAACTTTGTCCATGGAAGCAAAAAGGAGAATGTATGAGAGTATAGTTATACCAACACTCTTATATGGGTGCAAAGCATGGGTGGTGAATATTGCAACAAGAAGGCTGGAGGCAGTGGAGATGTCATGTCTAAGGGCAATGTGTGGTGTGAATATAATGCAGAGAATTCATAGTTTGGAAATTAGGAGGAGGTGTGGGATTACCAAAACTATTATCCAGAGGGCTGAGGAGGGGTTGTTGAGGTGGTTCGGACAGAGAGGCTGGAACAAAATAGAATGACTTCGAGTGTATAAATTTGTAGTGGATGGAAGGCAGGGTAGAGGTCGGCCTAGGAAAGGTTGGAGGCAGGAGGTATAGGAGGTTTTGTATGCAAGGGTCTTGGACTTCCAGCAAGCATGCATGAGCACGTTAGATAGGAGCGAATGAAGACAAATGGTTTTTAGAACTTAACGTGCTGTTGGAGTGTGAGCAGGGTAATATTTATGAAGGGATTCAGGGAAACCTGCAGGCCAGACTTCTTGAGTCCTCAAGATGGGAAGTACAGTGTCTGCACTCTGAAGGAGGGGTGTTAATGTTACAGTTTTATAACTGTAGTGTAAGTGCACCTCTAGCAAGACAGTGATGGAGTGAATGATGGTGAAAATTTGTCTTTTTCGGGCCATCCTGCCTTGGTGGGAAACAGCCGATGTGTTAATAAAAAAAAAATATAGTATAAATAATTAACCCGCACTCAGGAGATGGCAACTTGGTGATGACGTTTTAGTCTGACTTGGACTGCTGACTGGTCACACTGACTTATGAAGGTAAGGGAGCCAGTAAAATATGAGCTCATTTACCTTCGTGTGTTGGTGTGTGGCTGGTTGGTGTTCCAAGTTGGACTGGAGCATTGTCATGGGTTTCTTTCTCCTATGTGCAAATTATATTTGTGTAATGAAATGTTGAATGCTTATGTACTGTTAATACTACATTGAGGTGACTAAAATGCTGGGAGCAAGGGGCTAGTAACTCCTGTATAAATTACTAAATTTAAAAAAAGAACTTTCGTTCTTCTTTTTAGGTCACACTGTGGTTTATACGTGCAGCCAACAGTAACAGCCTGGTTGATCAGGCCCTGATCCACCATGAGGCCTGGTCACAGACCGGGCTGCGAGTGCGTTGACCCCTGAAACCCTCTCCAGGTATACAATGCCTCGGTGGGATACAGCCAGTTCTTTGAAAAAAAAAAAAATAACGTTTCAAAAAAGGTCTCCTATGCCCTCTTCCAAACAGATAGCCAACCCTAATTAGCCCCTAGTATAGAAATTCTTGTGTTGCCCTTGTGTAAGGTGGTTACACATCAGACAACCCTATATGATAAATAGCTTTGGAGTACAGTGGTCCCCCGCCTAACGAGCAAAATTCATTCCAGAAGCCTGCTCAAGTGCCATTACCGAACGAATTTACTTCCTTAAGAAATAATGTCACGTAGGTTAGTCTATTTCAAACCCCCCAAAAATACACTTCCACAAGCACTTACAATATTATACTTACATAATTGTACGATTTCCGGGGTGCTCGTTAGGCGGGGGTCCACTGTACATATATACGTATGTATGTACTTGAAAACAAAAAGGATGAATCAATTGCATTTAGGAGGTCGGAAAGTTGTGCAATACCTTATGTTAATAAATCATGTCATTTAATTCAATAGCTTTATTATACACTCCATACCCATCTTGTCAGTTGCAGTCAAAAGATTACAGAGGAATATAATGGGTCCAGGAATTGAGCCCTGGTAAATAAAAAAAATAAAAAGGGGGGGTTACAGAATTAAAAATATACAGTAATCCCTGGATATTCACAGGAAAGGTTTTTAAGAGATCACAGTGAATTTCAAAAAAATCACCTGTCCAGGATTTTATATAGGAGGGGCTTAGGGGGTGGCAATCTGTTTAGTAGAGAGGGCTAGGGAGGTTGTCTTGAAGGAGTGTTATGATTATGATTCTGAGGGGGCTGATGGAATTTTGGGGAGCTTCAGCCCACATAGTCTGTGTTTGGTGCTGCCTCTGCCTGTGAATACAAAGTTTATTAACAAGACAGTCATAAGAAAATAAAGTGAACAAATTCCAAAAGATTACTGTACTGCATTTATTTACTACAAGTACATGTACATGGTATACAGGCCTAGCTGACATCAATGACATACTACTCTATAGAAAGCCCCTTGTTATGCTGAGCATTTCGTGCAAATTAGGTCAGTGTCCCAGGATGCGACCCACACCAGTCAACTAACACCCAGGTACCCATTTTACTGATGGGTGAACATAGACAACAGATGTAAAGAAACACGCCCAATGTTTCTACCCTGGCTGGGAATCGAACCCAAACCCTCGCCGTGTGAAGCGAGAGCTTTATCCACCAGGCTAATATCTTACACAATATTCAAGAAAATCTTATTTTATTATAGTTAACTGGTCATAAAAAGGTATGGACATCAGTAAACCTTTATGTTAGCATAAAAAATGGTGACTTGGATAAGGTACTGATAAAAATTGACTTAACAGCATCAGTCAGTTGCCATTAACAGAGTTTATATTATTATTATTATTATTATAATCAAAGAAAGTTCTAAACTGACAAGGGTCATATAGTGCTGAAGGGCAGAAAATAATGATGGGGCTATAAACAGCTAGGTGGACAGGGGATCAGAGGTGAGGGGAGAAAAGGGCTGGAAGGGACGCTAAGGGCTATGTGTCAAAGTTCGTACAGTAAAAGTCAAAAAGTGATTGTAAGTCAAAGGCTGGGCTGTCTTCAAGAAGGGAAGATAAGGTAAGAGTGGTAGGGCAGCGGCAGCGTTGGAGATAAATCCTATGAGCTCGCTGGTAAACTGGGCAATCTACAAGAAAGTGAAGAACCGAAACAGGGACCTGACAAACCTCACAGATAAGAATAGGGTGTTGTTCCATGAGATACCCATGGGTAAGGCGAGTATGGCCGATGCGAAGACGGGAGAGCACAGTCTCCCAAGTATGGCCACAAACCTAAAAGTGATTTAATAGACTGCAATTTGTTATGGTGTAAGTCCGACCACCGTTGTTGCCAACGGCCGCGAAGACGGGCAGAGATGACTGTAAAATAATCTTTGACCAGAATACCTCTATAGGAAATCAGAAGATCATGCACCACTGATCACACAGCAGCATCCGCTTGTTCATTGCCCTGCACATTAACGTCTCCAGGGACCCAACAGAAAACAATGTCTTTGTTTTTGCTAGCCATATGGCGTAACCATAGTTGAATACGAAGGACTAATGGATGAGGGGAATCAAATTGTTTAATGGCTTGTAAAGCACTGAGGGAATCTGAAATGATCACAAATGTTGAACAGACTTTATAGTGATTGTTCAAGTCAAAGGTTTCTATGAAGAAATAAAAACTACAGTGGGCCCCCAGATTTCGTGATTAATCCGTTCCAGAGGGCTTAACTTAAACCGAAAATAACTTAATCCGAATCTAATTTTCCCATAAGAAATAATGGAAATTCAATTAATCAGTTTCAGACACCCAAAAGTATTAAAATAAATATTGTTTCCACATTAAAATACACAGAAAAGAATGAGATATAAAGTACATAAAACAGTAATAACTTGACACTTACCTTTATTGAAGAGTTGTTGAACGCTTGAAGTTCCTAAACCTGTACTCTCTAGAACGCAGGCGGGAGAGATACATTATTATATACACATGGAAAATTCTCGAGGGCTTAGTACCAAACTTGCACACAAAAATCACTCCCTACGAAAGCAAAAGACTCGGCAGGCGATGCAACATCCCCCCAATGAAGAGCAGGGGTGCCACTAGCACGTTGAGGGACAACACAATAAGTGTGAGGGGCCCAAGATTGTTCAACTGCCTCCCAGCATACATCAGGGGGATTACCAACAAGCCCCTGGCTGTCTTCAAGCAGGCACTGGACAGGCACCTCAAGTCGGTACCTGATCAGCCGGGCTGTGGTTCGTACGTTGGACTGCGTGCGGCCAGCAGTAACAGCCTGGTTGATCAGGCTCTAGTCCAACAGGAGGCCTGGTCACAGACCGGGCCGCGGGGGCGTTGACCCCTGGAATTCTCTCCAGGTAGACTCCAGATGTGTGGAAGATGGAAGGAGGGGAGAGGAAGGAGTAGTTGCTAGTGTTTGGAAGGGGAATCCCCTTCCATTAACACTTCAGGTACCAAGTTCTTTTCTGGGGTTACTTCCCTTCTTTTTCTTTTAATGCCACTAGGACCAGCTTGAGAGTCACTGGACCCCTGTTGCTCAAAAAAGTGTTTCTGGTGAATGTTTGGAATTGTGCCGGCGACAGGGGTGTGTTTGTGGACAGGACAAGATAGTCCTTCAAAATGACACTAATATAAACTCTATGGGTTATTTATCTATCACAATTCATCTAATATGACATAATAAACAACATTAATAACATAGAAACATGACATATACTCTAGAATGAATAAAATGTCATTACGAATGTGAGGACTGGTGTTCGTGTTGTTGTTGTTGGGTGTATAAGGGCTACTGAAAGATACGCCTTAAATAGTGATGGCCGCCAGACACAGCAGTGTTGTCAGTCGCCCTATATAACTCCAACAACATTGGAGGAGTTAAGTTTTGTGTCGTCATTTTTCTATAGATTAATGGCTTAACTTACTTGTTACACTGTTAATGCTACACTTTATCGCTGGCAGGCACTATAGCCTTTATGAACTCCTGCTGTTTTAGTATCATATCGTAGAATCACTGAATCACTTAAGAAGACATTCTCGTTAGTGCCAGCCCTTTGGTAAAGGGCTGGCACTAGGAGCTTTCTTTGGGCCCATGGTGGCTTATTTAGCAGTTGCAAGCACTAAAAACAATGGAATAATGACAAAATTTACTATATGAATGCGTGGGTGGTGGTCACTCGCTGGTAAACAATGGCACACTGACTCTGGATGAAGTGTTGTGCCGTCCCAGGGCACGTGTACGCGTCCAAGACGAATAGCATTTTCCGAGCGGATTATCACTTACCAAACCATTATTTTTACGGAAAAATGTATCGTCTTCCGATTATTATTATTATAATCAGAATAAGCGCTAAATCACAGGGGTCATACAGCGCCGCAGGGTAAAGTAGGATGCAGGAAGAATGGATTGTAAGAGTGAGAGGGATGATTAGTAGGGTATGGAGTGTAGCAGGGTAGTGGATAGTGCAAGGATAGAGTATAGCAAGAGACTGAGGTAGAAGGGACTGAGGGGAGTGCTAGAGGCATAAACTTCAGAGTTTGTGTAGTAAGTCAGTTGCTGTCAAAAAGTCAATGAGAGAGTCAGGATTAAAGGAGGGCCCATCGGCAAGAAGGGAAGGTAAAGAAAGGGCCACAGAGCGAAGACACCGTTGGAGGTAAATTCTGCGTGCTCGTTGACAGAGTGGGCAGTCCAACAGAATATGGCAAACAGACACTGGAACCTGACAATGCTCACAGAGAGGGAAAGGGAGCCTCTCCATGAGATACCAGTGAGTAAGACGAGTGTGGCCGATGCGAAGACGGGAGAGTGTAGTCTCCCAACCTCGACATTGGTGACAAGAAGAAGGCCAGAAACCTATACTCGGTTTAATAGAATGAAGTTTGTTATTTAGCAGGTCAGACCAGCATTGTTGCCAACGGGTGCGAAGGTGGGTAGCAATGACCGCAAAATAGTCAGTGAATGGAACACCTCTATATGAAACTGAAAGGTCATGTACTGCTTCCCACGCAGCAGTGTCTGCCTGTTCATTGCCCTGTACGTCAACATGACCAGGGACCCAACAAAAAACAATATCTTTGTGCTTGCTAGAGATACGGCGTAACCAAAGCTGGATACGAAGAACTAGGGGGTGAGGTGTATCAATTTTATGGATAGCCTGTAAAGCACTAAGGGAGTCTGAAACGACCACAAATGGTGACACAGGCATAGATGCAATACGGATAAGTGCCACAAGAATGGCATACAATTCAGCTGTAAATATGCTAGCAGAGGGTTATAGATGCCCTCGCACGACGCTGTCTGGGAATACTGCTGCGAATCCGACACCGTCAGATGAGTTTGAACCATCGGTGTACACTGCGATGGCATGGGAATGAGAATGGAAGTGGTCTAGAAAAAAAGAGCGAGAAGCCGCCGTAGGTAGTTGGGCTTTCGCGCAAGGTAGAGGAATAGAACAGACACAGACAGCAGGAACTTCCCAAGGGGGTAGGGGAAAGGGAGATGTCACATGAACATATAAAGGTGGTAGCTGAAGGGAAGGCAAGAGTGAATGTAGACGAAGAGAAAAGGGACAAAGTAAACAGGGGCGACGAACAAATAACGAGCGTCTACTAACATCTGTGACAATCCTATACATGGAAGGATTACGGAGGTCATGAGAGTGAACATAATAACGAAGGCAATGTGCATCACGACGATCGGACAAGGAAGGAATGTTCGCTTCTACATAGAGACTCTCAACCGGGAAAGAACGAAAAGCACCAAGGCATAAACACAATCCCTGGTGATGTATGGGATTAAGGCTGGAAAGAGTAGCAGGGGAGGCCGCCGAATATATCTGGTCACCATAATCGAGTTTCGATAAAATTAGGGCTGAGTGTAGGTAAAGTCGCCTTCCAAATTTATCGTTATCCGACGCCAACGAAATCCGGGGCCCACTGTACACCATAAAAACCAGGAATGCTCAGAAGTTGGATGAGTCTTGGTCAATAGGATGCCAATTTTAAGGGGCTTCACCCATGCTGCACCCATGTAAGGCATTTCCACATGTAGCTAAGAAAGGTCTATCAATAGTCGAGTGAAACATTCTTGAATTAAAACTTAAATTTTTTTTCAATGAACTGGCCATATTCCACCAAGGCAGGATGACCTAAAAAGAAAAATAAAAGTTTCTCTTTTTAAATTTAGTAGTGTATACAGGAGAAAGGGTTACTAGCCCCTTGCTCCCCACATTTTAGTCACCTCATACGACACGCATGGCTTACGGAGGAAAAATTCTGTTTCACTTCCTCACAAAAATTAAAATAGTACTTTGATTAATAATCCTCTTCACTAGGCCTACTGAATAATGTTTTTCTCTCAGAAACAATTTTTCATATGATGCTCTACAGTTTAGGATAAAGTGAACACTATTCACAATCAACCCACAAATTCAAGATGCCGTAATCTTCAGATGACATTTTGGTCCATCCTGGAACATTGTCAGGTCTAGCACAAACCAAAATGTTACCTTAAGTTTAATCTCCCTTTTGGGAGTTAGCTGTGAATTGTTTTAGCCAAGATATTGTGACTTCTATTAAGGTAGTAGGTTGGTAGACAGCAACCACCCAGGGAGGTACTACCGTCCTGCCAAGTGAGTGTAAAACAAAAGCCTGTACAGTGGTACCTCGACTTACGATATTTTTTCATTCCAGAATGCTGTTCAAGTGCCATTACCAAACGAATTTATCTCCTTAAGAAATGTTGTAAAATAGACTAGTCCTTTTAGACCCCCAAAATTACACTTACAAAAGCATTTAAAAAAATAAACTTACATAAAAGGGTGAGTTTGGGGACCATCGTAAGTCGAGGTACCACTGTATTTGTTTTACATGGTAGGATTGCTGGTGTCTTTTTTCTGTCTCATAAACATGCAAGATTTCAGGTATGTCTTGCTACTTCTACTTACACTTAGGTCACACTACACATACATACACACATTTATGTATACACACTCATCTGAGTTTTCTTTGATTTTATCTTAATAGTTCTTGTTCTTATTTCTTTTCCTTTTATATCCATGGGGAAGTGGAATAAGAATCTTTCCTCCGTAAGCCATGCGTGTTGTAAAAGTCAACTAAAATGCCGGGAACAATGGGCTAGTAACCCCTTTTCCTGTATAGATTTACTAAAAAGAAAAAGAAGAAAACCATCAAGGTGGGATGTTTGAATGTGCGTGGATGTTGTGTGAATGATAAGAAAGAGATGATTGTAGATGTTATGAATGAAAAGAAGCTGGATGTCCTGGCTTTAAGTGAGACAAAGCTGAAGGGGGTAGGAGAGTTTCAGTGGGGAGAAATAAATGGGATTAGGTCAGGGGTTTCAAATAGAGTTAGAGCTAAAGAAGGAGTGGCAATAATGTTGAATAATCAGTTATAGCAGGTAAATAGGGAGTATAAATGCTTAAATTCAAGGATTATGTGGAGTAAAATAAAGGTTGGATGTGAAAAGTGGGTTATAGTAAGTGTTTATGCACCTGGAGAAGAGAGAAGTGTAGAGGAGAGAGAGAGATTTTGGGAAATGTTGAGTGAGTGCGTGGGGAGTTTGAACCAAATGAGAGAGTACTTGTGGTTGGGGATCTTAATGCTAAAGTGGGTAAAAATGTTGTGGAGGGAGTAGTAGGTAAATTTGGGGTGCCAGGGGTAAATGTAAATGGGGAACCGTTAATAAAGCTATGTGTAGAAAGAGGTTTGGTAATAAGTAATACATATTTTATGAAAAAGAAGATAAATAAGTATACAAGGTATGATATAGCACATAATGAAAGTAGTTTGTTAGATTATGTATTGGTGGATAAAAGGTTGATGGGTAGGCTTCAGGATGTACATGTTTATAGAGGGGCAACGGATATATCGGATCATTATTTAGTTGTAGCTACAGTTAGAGTAAAAGGTAGATGGGACAAAAAGAAAATGGCAACAGCAAGTAAGGGAGGAGGAAGTTAGGGTGAGATATAAGCAACTATTGGCAGAAAGGTGGGCTAGTGCAAGTAGGAGTAGTGGGGAGGGGGTTGAAGAGAGTTGGAATGGTTTTAAAAATGCAATATTAGAATGTGGGGCAGAAGTTTGTGGCTATAGGAGGGTGGGTGCAGGAGGAAAGAGGAGTGAGTGGTGGAATGAAGAAGTAAAGGGTGTGATAAAAGAGAAAAAGGTAGCTTATGAGAGGTTTTTACAAAACAGAAGTGTTAATAGAAGAGCAGAGTATATGGAGAGTAAAAGAAAGGTGAAGAGAGTGGTGAGAGAGTGCAAAAGGAGAGCAGCTGAAAGAGTGGGAGAGGCTCTGTCAAGAAATTTTGCTGAAAACAAGAAAACATTTTGGAGTGAGATAAACAAGTTAAGAAAGCCTAGGGAACGAATGGATTTGTCAGTTAAAAACAGAGTAGGGGAGTTAGTAGATGGGGAGCTGGAGGTATTGGGTAGATGGTGTGAATATTTTGAAGAACTTTTAAATGTCGATGAAAAAAGGAAGGCGGTAATTTCATTTACTGGCCAGGGAGGTACAACATCGCTTAGGAGTGAAGAAGAGCAGGATGTGAGTGTGGGGGAGGTGCGTGAGGCATTATGTAGAATGAAAGGGGGTAAAGCAGCTGGAACTGACGGGATCATGACAGAAATGTTAAAAGCAGGGGAAATATAGTGTTGGAGTGGTTGGTATTTTTGTTTAATAAATGTATGAAAGAGGGGAAGGTACCTAGGGATTGGCAGAGAGCATGTATAGTTCCTTTATATAAAGGGAAGGGGGATAAAAGAGATTGTAAGAATTATAGGGGAAGAAGTTTACTGAGTATACCAGGTAAAGTGTATGGCAGGGTTATTATTGAAAGAATTAGAGGTAAGAGAGAGAGTAGGATTGCAGACGAGCAAGGAGGCTTTAGAGTGAGTAGGGGATGTGTAGATCAAGTGTTTACAGTGAAGCATATATGTGAACAGTATTTAGATAAAGGTAGGGAAGTTTTCATTGCATTTATGGATTTAGAAAAGGCATATGTTGCAAGTGTATGGAATAGGTAGTAAGTTACTGAAGGCTGAAAAAGAGTTTTTATGAGGATAGTGAGGCTTAGGTTAGGGTGTGTAGGAGAGAGGGAGATTACTTCCCGGTAAAAGTAGGTCTTAGACAGGGATGTGTAATGTCACCATGGTTGTTTAATATATTTATAGATAGGGTTGTAAAAGAAATAAATTCTAGGGTGTTGGGGAGAGGGGTGGGATTAAATTATGGGGAATTAAATGCAAAATGGGAGTTGACACAGTTACTTTTTGCTGATGATACTGTGCTTATGGGAGATTTTAAAGAAAAGTTGCAAAGGTTAGTGGACGAGTTTGGAAGGGTATGTAAAGGTAGAAAGTTGAAAGTGAACATAGATAAGAGTAAGGTGATGAGGGTATCAAATGATTTAAATAAAGAAAAATTGGATATCACATTGGAGAGAGGGATTATGGAAGAAGTAAATGTTTTCAGATATTTGGGAGTTGACTTGTCAGCGGATGGGTTTATGAAGGATGAGGTTAACCATAGAATTGATGAAGGAAAAAAGGCGAGTGGTGCGTTGAGGTATCTGTTTACCTGGAGAGAGAATTCTAGGGGTCAACGCCCCCGTGGCCCGGTCTGTGACCAGGAGACAAAAAAACGTTATCCATGGAGGCAAAGAAGGGAATGTACGAAAGTATAGTGGTACCAACACTCTTATATGGGTGTGAAGCATGGGTTGTATGCTGCAGCGAGGAGGCAGCTGGAGGCAGTGGAGATGTCCTGTCTAAGGGCAATGTGTGTTGTAAATATTATGCAGAAAATTCGGAATGTGGAAATTAGGAGAAGGTGTGGAGTTACTAAAAGTATTTGTCAAAGGGCTGAAGAGGGGTTGTTGATGTGGTTTGGTCATTTAGAGAGAATGGATCAAAGTAGAATGACTTGGAGAGCGTATAAATCTGTAGGGGAAGGAAGGCGGGGTAGGGGTTGTCCTAGAAAAGGTTGGAGGGAGGGGGTAAAGGAGGTTTTGTGGGCGAGGGGCTTGGTCTTCCAGCAAGCATGTGTGAGCGTGTTAGATAGGAGTGAATGGAGACGAATGGTTTTTGGGACCTGACGAGCTTTTGGAGTGTGAGCAGGGTAACATTTTGTGAAGGGATTCAGGGAAACCAGTTAATTAATTTAGTTGGACTTGAGTCCTGGAAATGGGAAGTACAATGCCTCCACTTTAACCCTTTGGGGGTCGACAGGCCTTCTCAGGAAAGTGTTCCTGGGGTCGAAATTTTTTTGGAAAAAAAAAAAAAAAAAATTTTTCTTATGAAATGATAGAGAATCTTTTTCCGATCATAACGCCACCAAAATTATGAAATTTGATCGAAAACTAACGGAATTATGCTTTCGCGAAGTTAGAGGTAGCCATGACACTTACGCATCGGCGATTTTGCCCACTTTGAGCCCTATTTTCGACAAATTCCAATGTTTCAGTCTCCTAAAATTATAGCTATTTCGCTAGAACTCCATTTCGTCTATCGATTGAGTACAAGAAACCGCCTATTTACAAATTTCATCTACCCAAAATAGTGGTCAGAAAATGGCAATTTTCCAATTTTTACACAAATTTCAAACGATGCCAATTTCAAAATAGGGTCCAGAGTAAACAAGGCAGACATTCCTGGCACTAAAATAACATGTTCTCTGTTCATTAGTCACGTCTCCAGGCCCCTGTTCCATTACTTTTGCTTTTCATTTTGAATTTTTATTCTCACAAAAAATAGAAGATTTACTGTTATGTATACAACTGCATCATTGTAAAAATGGTATAAATAATATCAGAGCACTTGTGCATGAATATAAGACTTGCCAGTTGATGTGCATTGGAGGCATGGTGTGATTTGTTTACTCTTGAACATCGTCAAAAATTGAACATTTTCGCTACTTTGAGCTCAATTTCAAGGTACTTGTCATTGTCATACCAATCAAAATTATCTCTATTTCTGTAATATATCTTCCATTCTATCAAATGAGACCAAGAAAACTAGAATACATCAATAAATACCATACGAAAATCGACTGCAAAGTCGCTGTTTTAATCGAAAAAAACGGTCAGTTTTTTTTCTCTTATTATGCAGTGTGTACTGCAGGATTTTTTTTATACTGCGCACACTGACCACACAGACCTATTCTTTCATATGTATGCCTACCAGACGTTTTCTGCTTAAATTGAGGCCACTAGAATTTGGGCGTACTAGTACGGCACCAACCCCTGCTCTTAAAACGTACTAGTACGGCACCGACCCCCAAAGGGTTAAAGGAGGGGTCTGGGATAGTGACAGCTGGAAGGGACTTATTCTCAGCTGTCGTATCTGAGCGCCTCTGCAAAGACAGTGATTATGTATGAGTGTGGTGAAAGTGTTGAATGATGATGAAAGTATTTTCTTTTTGGGGATTTTCTTTCTTTTTGGGTCACCCTGCCTCGGTGGGAGACGGCCGACTTGTTGAAAAAAAAAAAAAATTGTGACCTTTTTTTTTTTAGCATTATTCTCTCTTTCCAAACCATTTTCTTAATTTCCATATGTTGTAGCTTTCTATTTTATTACTTAGCTTACTTCTTAAGATTACTAAAATTAATATATTTTCCTCCTTAGTGTTAATATAATCAACAATAATTATCTTGCAAGGTGAGTCAGCTTATTACCATTACAAGCATTGGTGAACTCTCCAGTGTCTCATTACCAAGCTGTCCTCTAGGTACAGCACACAAATGTAGTGAAATGCACATTGCACAAGTCACTAATGAAAATCTTTCACAAGTACAATTTTTTTTTTTTTTGTGAAAGACAAATAGCTGAGACACAGTAAGAACACACTATAAAGAATCCCTCTTAGATAATACAATGAAGCGACATAATTATTCACAATATAGTGTGATAATGTACAGAGCAAGCTGACCTCTTTAATTAAATTAATGAATGTTGACCTTCTGACCCTGAATATGTAATGTACTTTAAGTTTTACAATTGTATTTTAATCTTCAAGGGTCACAAGGCTGGAGAAACCTCTTGAGCCAAAATTTACTTGGCTTCAGAAATCAGATCTAAACTATCACACAACAATTCACAAGAAGCTCAATATATACCCTATACTATAGTATATAAAACCACTCTATTCAGACCCTAGGGCAAGGTTTTTTGAATTGTAGTTTTATTATACTGCACACTGTTAACTATGAAAAAGTACCTTGTTTGTATTACCAGTATTATTTTGTTTTTCATTTAAGTCTGGCAACAGGTATATATATATATATATATATTACAATTAGGCAAACAAACATGCTGTTGATTATATCAAAATCCCCCCCCCCCACAATGTATGCAATAATGTATGAGATGACAGTGCATTGAAAAATTCAGCATCTGATGTGAATAAACTAAAACCATTATCAAAAGAAAACAAAACAGCAGGTGGTACTTGTAGGAGCAAACAGTACTGATACTTCCCAGCTATGTTTTAAAAATACAGTAACAGTATACTGTACTATAAGGAAGGCTCAACACCACCTTTACTGTATACATATAATAATACACACATGCAACTTATGAGAAACCTTTTAATAAGTAATGTTTCTTATTAAATTTTCTCTTAAGTTACATATGTTACTTTTTATAATTTTTTGGGTATTACCTACACCTTGTATGTTAAGGCCACCCTGACTTCCAATGCCTTGTGAGTCTTTTACTTATCATACAAGAACTTGTATTAATAATACTGTCATGTGTAAAAAATTCTGCATAATTGGTAGCAGGTGATTACTGAGTAACAAGAATTACTACACCATATTAACTAACACAAAGGATATGGAAGACATTATTCCATGATCAATGGTATTTAAAAGAATTCAATAATATACTCTGGGTAATACTCTTCCTTATCATACTTGACAAAGATAGTCGGAGCATCTACATCGTCCACAGTCGTGTCGTAGAATGTGTTATTAGAAATGTTGGCTGGTGGACGGGTGAGTGTTGATGATCCTTTAATCACACTGCCAATGATGACTTCTGCTAATATTAATACGTAGTGGCCATTTGCATTTACAGTACTGTGACGACGGGCGATTGCAGCACTGAAAATTTAAGATTTTTTTATATTTTCTTAGCAATCTGTGCTTTACATCCACATAGTAAATACAGTATTACTTAATGAATAGACACAAATGCAGTATAATGCAATCTGTTATTGACAACTTTTCACCCACACAGTGGGCTTTATCAAGTCACAAACACATCTACCTGCTGAGAGAGGATGTGCATATTTTAGGGAATGTAATGATGTGAGGAGTCATATTTCACCTGACTCTTCATGTCACTGGAGCATACCTGGAGTGGGTTTTGGGGGTTAATGCCCCCACAGCCCAGTCCAAAACCAGGCCTCGTGGTGAATCGGGGCCTGATCAACCAGGCTGTTACTGCTGGCCGCATGTAAACCAACATATGAGCCACAGCCCAGCTGATCAGGAACTGACTTTAGGTCCCTGTCCAGTGCCTTCTTGAAGACAGCCAGGGGTCTACTGATAATTCCCCTTATGTATGCTGGGAGGCAGTTGAAAAGTCTTGGGCCCCTGACGATGTTTCTTAACGTACTCGTGGTGCCCCTGCTTTTCACTGGGGAGATGTTGAATCTCCTGCCAAGTCTTTATGTTCAGATTTAGAATCAGATTCAGATTAATTATTTCAGCTGGATACAAAGTTTGTACAGAGATGAGTGACATTTAGATGTGCATGCAGAAATCTGTTTCTGACTTGATAAGTCGACTGTGTGGGCAAAATGTTGTCAATAAAGGATCACATTATACTGCATGTGTGTCTTTATCCATCATGTCGGTATTTCATACTATTTCTTTCTACAGTAGTACTGTTGTTCTCTGGAAGGTCCCATGAATGAGATGAAAACATAATAACAATTAGATTAACCAATCTAAATAGACTCCCCTTGCTTGCTCATGCCTTTAAACCTCTTCCTCTCTTATTCTTATGCAACATCAACATGCACACATATATGTACTTTATCGTCCCTTATCCTGTCCTATCTACAATAAACAAATGCTTTACTGAAGCAGCTAATTTTCATAAGTTGAAATTCTAAAGATACAGTGTTATATTTGTTTCAACAATTATCTAAAATAATTCCTTGCTTATATTTCTTGTAGATATTGAATCAAAGAATTGTGCTGGCCAAGTGCCAATTAGTTTTTTACATATTAAATTGAAAGTTCTAATTTCATGATCATCCTTTTCTTATACAAGAATAAGTAGCAAAGATAGTGTAAAGGCAGTTATATGTACTGAGAGGTGTGTATCTCTCATTGTATATAAACTGAGAGTTTACTTTCATTCGTTTTGGGGATTAAATTATTTTTAACTGGTGGTGTAGAGGTGACATAAAAGAACTAATGACCCTCTTGTAATCAAACCCAAAAACCAACCAAAGTGTAAACAAATTCTTTCCTGCTTCTACTTTTTTCTTACTTTTAAGTGGTAGAAGATATGTAATTAGTACAATACTATACTGGTTTTCAAAAAAATGCAGTGCAGTATACACAAACACATAAAAATCGGCTATTTTACCTATTGGAGAAGTATGTTCCTTTTCCAAAATCTTGTGCGACAGTAGTACCCTGACGCCAGTCAATGTTCTCTTTACAAATAGTGTTAATCTTCGCAGAGTCGGTCCCATGAAACAGCTTCTGAACATTCAGTTGGTTTTCGTCATACCTGCCCAAGAGACATATTTGTATTAATCATAATTTAGGATAGGTCTTTTTTAATTTGAAGTTTAAGATTTTAACCCAATTCCTTTAGTTTATAAAATTTTACCTGTCTTACTTGCTGACTGCATTCTCCTCATACCCCATCTACCTCCTACTCTCACTGTAGCTACAACTATATGATGATATATCTACTGTCCTAGCCCCTTCTGTATAAATTACTACTTGTGAAAAGAAACTTTTGCTTTTCTCTTTAGGTCACCCTGCCTCAGTGGGAGACAGCTGGTGCACTGAAAAATAAAAAAGAATATCTACTGTCCCTTATAAATATGCACATCCAAAAGTCTACCCATCAACTTTTTATCCACTAATACAAGTAGGCCCTGCTTTACAGCACTTCACTTTATAATGTTTCGATAATACAGCAGCTTTCAATTATACCCATTCTTCATTTATTCAGACTTCCTATGTCTCACTTTAGTGATTTTCGCTTTACAGAAGTAGCCCGGAACCTAACCTGCTGTATAAGCGGGGCCCTCCTGTACATAGTCAAATAAACTAGTGTCATTACAACCTGTATCATATCTCGTATACTTATTTATCCTCCTTTTCTTAAAATATGTTTTACCTATTACCAAACCTCTTTCTATACACAGGTAATCAAAGACCCCCCATAATCATTTACCCCTGGCACCCCAAGCATACCTACTACGCCATCTAAAACAGTTGCTCCCACTTTAGCATTAAGGTCCCCCCACTACAATTATTCTCACTTCATTCAAAACTCCCTGAACACTCGCTTAACATCTCCCAAAATCAATTTTTCTCCTTTATACTCCTCTCTTCTCGAAGTGCATAACCAACATTATAACCAACTTTTTGCATCTGACCCTTGTTTTAATCTACATAATCTTGAATAACAAAAAAAGGCACAATACCGTGCGGGTTGTGTGTGTATACATAATCTTGAATTTACACATTTAAATTCCCTCTTTTCCTGCCATAACTGATCTTTCTGCATATATAACTATGTTTGTAACCAGCCTTAAGCATGCATGTAAGTAGTTCACTACCACTAATTTGCTTAGCTATCAAAACAATGAGGCCCAGTCCCTGGACCCATTATGTGCCTCTGTAATCTTATGACTACTGCCCATCAAAAATCAAACCTAATTGCCTCCTATTCTTGAGATCAATCCTACATGACTCCCATTCTTGAGATCAAACCAAAATGACTCTCAATTTTGAGATCAAACTTAATTCCTTCTCATTTTCCAGGTGCTATATAATCCCTGTAGGTTAATGATTTCCAGTGAATACTATACAGTGGTCCCTCGGTTTTCGCCGAAAATTTGTTCCAGAATGCTGCTCAAGTGCCATTACCGAACGAATTTACTTCCTTAAGAAATAATGTCACGTAGGTTAGTCTATTTCAGACCCCCAAAAATACACTTGCAACAGCACTTATGAAAATACACTTACATAAATGTTCGAGTTTGGAGATGCACGAAAACCGAGGGACCACTGTATAAGTGTCTTTGCCATACTGAATTTGAAAATGGATTTTCACCTGTTCATGTAAAGAATTTAATGTAAGTATGGAGAAGAGAAGAGTGATAACTGCACATGGTCCCCCATTATATCTGAGGAGTCATTTTGTGTGTTGAGTGCAAGTGTGCCACATGATGATGTGCATATCACTCAGTAAACCTTATGATTTATCTGGCCAGTAACTGAATGGGTAACTATACGGACAATGCCTTACACTGGGATGGGGAAATCTCAACTACCTAATCAAGGTACAGTACAGTATGATTAAGTATGATATTTCAAACAGTGCTTATTAAAAGTACAGTATGCAAATAATTGACAAAATATATATTTTTTTTTTCAACAAGTCGGCCGTCTCCCACCAAGGCAGGATGACCCAAAAAGAAAGAAAATCCCCAAAAAGAAAATACTTTCATCATCATTCAATACTTTCACCACACTCATACATAATCACTGTCTTTGCAGAGGCGCTCAGATACGACAGCTGAGAATAGTCCCTCCCAGCTGTCACTATCCCAGACCCCTCCTTAAAGTGCAGGCATTGTACTTCCCATTTCCAGGACTCAAGTCCAACTAAATCAATTAACTGGTTTCCCTGAATCCCTTCACAAAAGTTACCCTGCTCACACTCCAACAGCTCGTCAGGTCACAAAAACCATTCGTCTCCATTCACTCCTATCTAACACGCTCACACATGCTTGCTGGAAGTCCAAGCCCCTCGACCACAAAACCTCCTTTACCCCCTCCCTCCAACCTTTTCTAGGACAACCCCTACCCCGCCTTCCTTCCCCTACAGATTTATACACTCTCCAAGTCATTCTACTTTAATCCATTCTCTCTAAATGACCAAACGACCTCAACAACCCCTCTTCAGCCCTCTGATAAATACTTTTAGTAACTCCAAACCTTCTCCTAATTTCCACATTCCGAATTTTCTGTATAATATTTACACCACACATTGCCCTTAGACAGGACATCTCCACTGCCTCCAGTCTCCTCCTCGCTGCAGCATTTGCAACCCATGCTTCACACCCATATATGAGTGTTGGTACCACTATACTTTCGTACATTCCCTTCTTTGCCTCCATGGATAACGTTTTTTGTCTCCAAAGATACCTCAACGCACCAATCACCTTTTTTTCTTCATCAATTCTATGGTTAACCTCATCCTTCATAAACCCATCCACTGACAAGTCAACTCCCAAATATCTGAAAACATTTACTTCTTCCATAATCCCTTCTCCAATGTGATATCCAATTTTTCTTTATTTAAATCGTTTGATACCTTCATCACCTTACTCTTATCTATGTTCACTTTCAACTTTCTACCTTTACATACCCTCCCAAACTCGTCCACTAACCTTTGCAACTTTTCTTTAGAATCTCCCATAAGCACAGTATCATCAGCAAAAAGTAACTGTGTCAACTCCCATTTTGCATTTAATTCCCCATAATTTAATCCCACCCCTCTCTCCAACACCCTAGCATTCACTTCTTTTACAACACTATCTATAAATATATTAAACAACCATGGTGACATTACACATCCCTGTCTAAGACCTACATTTTACCGGGAAGTAATCTCCCTCTCTCCTACACACCCTTTACACACTCTTTACAGCCTTCAGTAACTTACTACCTATTCCATACACTTGCAACATTTGCCACATTGCTCCCCTATCCACTCTATCATATGCCTTTTCTAAATCCATAAATGCAATAAAAACTTCTCTACCTTTATCTAAATACTGTTCACATATATGCTTCACTGTAAACACTTGATCTACACATCCCCTACCCACTCTAAAGCATCCTTGCTCGTCTGCAATCCTACTCTCTCTCTTACCTCTAATTCTTTCAATAATAACCCTGCCATACACTTTACCTGGTATACTCAGTAAACTTATTCCCCTAGAATTCTTAAACTCTCTTTTATCCCCCTTCCCTTTATATAAAGGAACTATACATGCTCTCTGCCAATCCCTAGGTACCTTCCCTCTTTCATACATTTATTAAACAAAAATACCAACCACTCCAGCACTATATCCCCCCTGCTTTTAACATTTCTGTCATGATCCCGTCAGTTCCAGCTGCTTTACCCCCTTTCCTTCTACGTAATGCCTCACGCACCTCCCCCACACTCACATCCTGCTCTTCTTCACTCCTAAACGATGTTGTACCTCCCTGGCATGTAAATGAAATTACCGCCTCCCTTTTTTCATCGACATTTAAAAGTTCCTCAAAATATTCCCACCATCTACCCAATACCTCCAGCTCCCCATCTACTAACTCCCCTACTCTGTTTTTAACTGACAAATCCATTCGTTCCCTAGGCTTTCTTACCTTGTTTATTTCACTCCAAAATTGTTTCTTGTTTTCAGCAAAATTTATTGATAGAGCCTCTCCCATTCTTTCATCTGCTCTTCACCTTTCTTTTACTCTCCATATACTCTGCTCTTCTATTAACACTTCTGTTTTGTAAAAACCTCTCATAGCTACCTTTTTCTCTTATATCACACAAAATATATTACAAAGAAATAAATTTGGTCAACCACAGAATAACTATCAATCAATCACAATGAAGCAGAAATGACCAAGAAAACAGGCATGAAATTTTAACTTATTATATATGAGAAGACAAAATTTAGAAAAGATTACCTTTGAGATAAGAATGCCTTTTTATACTGAAGAAGGCGCCATAAATAGGGATTTTGCAATCTTTCAATTTTTTGTATATTAGCATTGGGAAGCATCAGACGCAAATGTGATGAAACCTCTTGGTAATCCTCATTAGCCGGGACCAGAGGAACAAGGATGTGGGTTTCATTCCCTCTCATTGCAATCCAATGATCGGGAAGAGAACTTTGGTCAGAACTTGAAACCTTTTTCTGACAGGAAAGCCTTGATGGGCGTCGACGAATTTCCCTCACCTTGTTTGTTTTTAGATTGGTCTGAGTCATTTTTGCAAAGTCTAATTTGTACTGGAACTGAGCATTACTTATCAACATTGATGAGGAAGGATCAGACAAATATTGCTTTTCAACCTCTTCACTAGTGATATTGCAAACAAGTTCTTGTTTGCCCAAACTATCAACCTCACCATAACGAATCCATTTGCCTTGATCATCACTGAAGTACCAATCATAAACAGTAGATTTTGGACCCTCGGATTCTCCTGCAGATCGAGTCGAGATTCTCCGAATTTTAAGATGCTCTGATCCTAAGGAATTTTGTATGTACTGCTCCTTAAAATCCGCTGTCCATGACTCAGTCCCAAGAATATTCAACAATTCTTTAGCATTAGACTCCAGTTTGCTTGGATCAAGGGAAGGTATCATGATGCCACTTTTATCAACATCTCGGTAAGCATTTTCAAGTGTCTTCGATTGAAATATGCGAAAATTGTACCATTTGCCCTCATTTTCAAACTGCCAATGAAAAAGGCTTTTGGCATGGAGAAATCTACATCCTTTCTTGACATTGATACATTTATCATTAACAGCATAAATGCATATCTCAGGTACTTCTACATCACCATGAACATCAGAAGAATAAATGGTTTGCCTTTTATTTTTCTGTTTGGCTTTAGCATCATTGTCATCTTTTACAGATTTTCTATCTTTCTTCTGGTTCTTATCTGTAATGTCAGTGTGTTCAGAAGAATCCGAATCATTTTCACTATCTGACGAGGAGTTATCTTGGCTATCTTGAATGCCTTTACTACTAGCTGTAGAGCTTTTACCTTTCTTCTTTTTTCCACTTTTGTCCTCAGATTTGCTACTTGAAACCGAGGCCTCTTTGGCCTCACTTTTACTGGCTTTGGATTTTTTTGCCTGCTTCTTTCTTTCACTTTTTGGCTTATCAGACAAAGTTTGAGACATTTCATTTTGTTCATCCTCTCCTTTGTTATCCTTTCCATCTGACTTTTTAGCTTTCTTCTTGCTTTTGCTCTTTTTTTTCTCAAAGGAAGTCGAGGAATGGTCGCTGTCCTGTCCATCTTTACATTCAATATTTTTATCACTTTTTTTAATTTTCTCACCTTTTACCTCACTCTTTGAGGTGTTAGATTTCATACTGGTTATTGAAGTTGAAGATTCTCCTTGATTTTTAACTAAGGACATAAGGCTCATCAAAATATCACGTGGGCTCTCATTCACAGAAATGCCACATCTCTTCAGCAATCGTTTACAGTGATCATTAAGAATATCATGGTTTAAGGAACAATCTGATATTGAACACTTTCCACAATTCATCACAAAATCTTTACAAATATGGATATTATTGCAACTCTCATTCCTTCTGCACCCATTTTTGCTATTATAAAAGGAACAAATTTGAGAAGTAGTTCCTTTACAGACCTTCCTTATCACTTGATGTAAAACACGTTTATCAATCAAATCCAAATATAGCTTTGAGAGTATATTGTTATTGTGATTAGTGTCCCATCGATGTCCATACTGGCATGATGCTCCAGCATCACAATATGCTGTCACAAAGGTCTTACACATGTGAAGAGCTTTGCAAGAGCCAGAGGAAGTGCAACCATCTTCAGATAAGTAATCTGAACACAAACTTATTTTAGGAACAAGCTCAATTACTAAACCTCTGTCTCTCTGCATGTAGGAAAATATATCTTTTCGAGACTTCACCACCTCTGCAACTTCCTGCTCACTTTTTTGAACTTGACGACTTAATGTGTCACATGAGGTCCATTGCCCTTCAAACATAACAATAGCTTTTACTATGGCTTCTGGAGTTAGCCCTGTATTCTGTGATTTTTGTTTTGGTTTCTTTTCACTGTGCTGAGTACTTCCATACTGACTGTGACTACTTGATTCCTCATATGATGGTGGTGGCTGATTAAAATATCCTGTGCCAAACTGGGGCCCATGTTGAGGAGAAAATCCATATGGAGGAGGTGGATAGGAATGTGGGGGAGGCATCTGACCTCCATAGTTTGGAGAGTATTCATGCTGGTAACTAGGAGGTCCCTGTTTCTGTGGTGAAGAGTAGGGAGGCCTGTAATTAGGACCTTGATATGGTGGAATAGAACCAAGAAGACTACCACTCTGTCTGCAGCCCTGTTGTAGCTGTGGTGAATTTGTCCTTCCATGCCATCCATGTGCTCTTGATTCTTTGGGCTGGATATTCTTATCAGAGTTTAAGTTTGTCATAGACTTACTACCTCTGTTTCCCTAAAAAAAAAAAAAAAAGTAAACCACTATATTAATACAAGCATAATAAATGTAGTACTGTATTATGTAACAGTAAAAATCTTGAGTTAATTTTCTTTGTATCTCCAAGATTAGTTCAGTGTTTACAAGGCAATATAATCTGAGAAACTTTATGTCAACTTTGTACAAAGTACTGCAGCTCCAATATAATGGACAGATACTGCTCAACCCTTATCTCTCTAGCCCCTCCCCATGAATATAATAATACATACTGTAAATAATAATAATAATAATAATAATAATAATAATAATAATAATAATAATAATAATAATAATACAGTATAGTACAGAATTATAAAAAAAATTAATATTCTAAATGAAAATATATGTACAAACATATTAATGAAATTATCAAACAGAATGAAATATATGCTCCATAATATTTGTTCATTATTTGTACATTCTTAATTGATAACAAATATATGACAGGAAAATTCTGGCCATAATAATTTTGATATTAAAAACAAAATGTATGTATATCAACAACAGCAAAGACCAAGAAATTATTAGTCTGCATGAAAAAAGCATGTTTGATGATGATGGCTTTAAAATGGCCTGGAAAATAGCTACAGTAATTACCTTTAATTAAAGATCATTTTGGCTTACTTTGTTCTTAGGTGTTTTTCCAGAAGTTGTTGATGCTGATGAAGCCTTCTCTGATGCCACTAGAAGAACAATGTGAAGAATCAGTGCTGCTATGTGCACCTATGGTATTTGTGCTTGGGGATCAACCACGACCAATCACCTTAAACCATTAATAAACCAACAAAAAACTGCTGTGCGGATGATTACCAACTCCTGCACCAGACAACACACCCCACTGATCTTCAAGAGCTTGAACTTACTTAATATACAAAATATACACTCATATTATTGTGCCTATATATACAGAACACTAAACTGATATAAACCCTCCTCTCAAACTTCTCCTTGATAGCTACAACAGAACACAGACAACACAAGACACAAAACACTTCAACATCTCTCGTGTCAGTCTCACACTATGCAAAAATGCAATACACGTATACATAAAGAATCCTAAGATCTGCAATTCATTGTCCAAACCAGCAAAAGGTCCCCTGCCTGCAAATCAATTTAGGGCTATACTTAAAAATGATCTCCTCCCAAAATTAACCATACCAACACTATGCTAAATCGTTCAACCAATTTGAAACAACTCAAAAAATTTAAAAAAAATTACAACCGCTTAATCAATTTAAAACATTATGCATACTTAAAAGTGTACTGTTGTAACACTATAAATTGTACTAACTGTAATACATTTTTTTTTTTTTTTTTTTTCAACAAGTCGGCCGTCTCCCACCGAGGCAGGGTGACCCAAAAAGAAAGAAAATCCCCAAAAAGAAAAAACTTTCATCATCATTCAACACTTTCACCACACTCATACATAATCACTGTCTTTGCAGAGGAGCTCAGATACTACAGCTGAGAAAAGTCCCTCCCAGCTGTCACTATCTCAGACCCCTCCTTTAAAGTGCAGGCATTGTACTTCCCATTTCCAGGACTCAAGTCCAACTAAATCAATTAACTGGTTTCCCTGAATCCCTTCACACAATGTTACCCTGCTCACACTCCAACAGATCGTCATGTCCCAAAAACCATTCGTCTCCATTCACTCCTATCTAACACGCTCACACATGCTTGCTGGAAGTCCAAGCCCCTCGCCCACAAAACCTCCTTTACCCCTTCCCTCCAACCTTTTCTAGGACGACCCCTACCCCGCCTTCCTTCCCCTACAGATTTATACGCTCTCCAAGTCATTCTACTTTGATCCATTCTCTCTAAATGACCAAACCACCTCAACAACCCCTCTTCAGCCCTCTGACAAATACTTTTAGTAACTCCACACCTTCTCCTAATTTCCACATTCCGAATTTTCTGCATAATATTTACACCACACATTGCCCTTAGACAGGACATCTCCACTGCCTCCAGCCTCCTCCTCGCTGCAGCATTTGCAACCCATGCTTCACACCCATATAAGAGTGTTGGTACCACTATACTTTCGTACATTCCCTTCTTTGCCTCCATGGATAACGTTTTTGTCTCCACAGATACCTCAATGCACCACTCACCTTTTTTCCTTCATCAATTCTATGGTTAACCTCATCCTTCATAAACCCATCTGCTGACACATCAACTCCCAAATATCTGAAAACATTTACTTCTTCCATAATCCCTCTCTCCAATGTGATATCCAATTTTTCTTTATTTAAATCGTTTGATACCCTCATCACCTTACTCTTATCTATGTTCACTTTTAACTTTCTACCTTTACACACTCTCCCAAACTCGTCCACTAACCTTTGCAACTTTTCTTTAGAATCTCCCATAAGCACAGTATCATCAGCAAAAAGTAACTGTGTCAACTCCCATTTTGCATTTAATTCTCCATAATTTAATCCCACCCCTCTCCCCAACACCCCAGCATTTACTTCTTTTACAACCCCATCTATAAATATATTAAACAACCATGGTGACATTACACAACCCTGTCTAAGACCTACTTTTACCGGGAAGTAATCTCCTCTCTCCTACACACCCTAACCTGAGCCTCACTATCCTCATAAAAACTCTTTACAGCCTTCAGTAACTTACTACCTATTCCATACACTTGCAACATTTGCCACATTGCTCCCCTATCCACTCTATCATATGCCTTTTCTAAATCCATAAATGCAATAAAAACTTCTCTACCTTTATCTAAATACTGTTCACATATATGCTTCACTGTAAACACTTGATCTACACATCCCCTACCCACTCTAAAGCCTCCTTGCTCATCTGCAATCCTACTCTCTGTCTTACCTCTAATTCTTTCAATAATAACCCTGCCATACACTTTACCTGGTATACTCAGTAAACTTATTCCCCTATAATTTTTACACTCTCTTTTATCCCCCTTCCCTTTATATAAAGGAACTATACATGCTCGCTGCCAATCCCTAGGTACCTTCCCCTCTTTCATACATTTATTAAACAAAAATACCAACCACTCCAGCACTATATCCCCCCCTGCTTTTAACATTTCTGTCATGATTCCGTAATACATACTGTTATTTATTTTGTGCTACCTCACTACTATAGATCTTATTAATTATCAAATTCTTTGGCTACCTCACTTTAGTAATAAAGTAAAGTAATGAATAACTAAAATTTACCACCCTATAACCCATGTCTAGTTTTAAGTAGTGTGTAAGCATTAGTATTAGTCTGCCTAAAATGCCCCAACATGTTAATGGCTTTCTTTGTAGCTAACAACTCTTTATAAAATGTAAATCACACACTGTAACCTTTGCAAAAAAATAGAACTTGTCTGCTTATTTTAACATCATTAAATACATCACAATACCTGCAAACCTTTTACTCAACACTTGAATACTTCCAGAGATAAGTTTTCTGACACATTGGCATTCTGCTCAGGATATATCTTCCAGAACCAGTTTCTAACATTTTGCATAGAGATATTTTCCTGAAATATTATTACATTCATAGGGATGGGGAGAAAAGCATTAAACCTGTAGGGGTCATACAGCCTCTGGGGTAATGGAAGGTAGTCAAGCTTGATTCATGGAATTAGAGTACAGGTACGATTCCTTAGATTAAGAGCTCACCAGCATCAAGGAACCTCCCTTGAGGGGTTATCCTGTGGAAAGCACATCTTTTTTCTAGAGCTTATGATCAATGATTATACTGTCACTAGAATATAAACTCTAGGATTTCTTCTTCATCGTTGTTGTTGTATTTATGGTTTGGTGTGCAAGTGTTTGTGAATTTTCTTGAAAGAACAGGGGTTCAAGAATACCAAAATCCCAAATTAACTTTACTATTAAAAATATATACAGTTACCTTACTATTGTAACTGTAGTGTATCATCTTGGGAAATTATCATTATCATATAATTTCAACCATACAATTGTATAATGTCAACTAGTTCTAGGTTTAAGCTTTAGTTTGCCTGATATGCTCTGCATAACCAGCGACTTTTCAAAATGCCTGAAATATACTTCATCTAATTTTGTAACAAGTATGTACATTTTGAAAATAAAATTTGTTTGTTTATTTAAACAGAAATTCATAATAAACACAATTACATACATTGTTGCAGCATTTTTTGCATGTCCTGAGCTGCACGTTCCAAATTTCTGGCTCGTTCCTCAAATCTGACGACATCAGGATCAGTGCTTTTGCACTTGTTGGCACCCTTGTCACCCATTATGTCACAATATCACCTGCAAACAGGCAAAATATGTCACTATAAATGCAAAATCTTATTACAGGGTATTATAATATGATAAAGGCACTATCTTCGTAGAAGTTTAATTTCTACTGATGAATTTACAGCCTAAAAGTTTTTATTCTACACCTCAGTTGCACAACCCAGGACAGCATGGGTTTAGAGCAGGCCGCTCCTGTCTGTCCCAAGTACTGGACCACTACGACAAGGTCCTGGATACTCTAGAAGATAAACAGAATGCAGATGTTATATACACAGATTTTGCAAAAGCCTTTGACAAGTGTGACCATGGTGTAATAGCACACAAAATGCGTGATAAAGGAATAACAGGAAAAGTTGGTAGATGGATCTATAATTTCCTAACATGTAGAACACAAAGAGTAGTAGTCAACAGAGTAAAGTCTGAGGCAGCTACTGTGAAAAGCTCTGTTCCACAAGGCACAGTACTTGCTCCCATCCTATTCCTCATCCTCATATCAGACATTGACAGGGATATAAGCCACAGTGCTGTGTCTTCCTTTGCAGATGACACCCAAATCTGTATGACAGTGTCCACCGTTGAAGACACTGCAAGACTCCAAGCAGACATAAACCAAATCTTTAAATGGGCTGCAGAAAACAATATGAAGTTCAATTTTGAGAAATTTCAATTACTCAGATACAGAAAACATGAAGAAATTAAAATCTCATCGGAGTACAAAACTAATTCCAACCACACAATAGAGCGAAAAAATAATGTCAAAGACCTGGGAGTGATCATGTCAGAGGATCTCACCTTCAAGGACCATAACAAAGTAGCAATTGCATCTGCTCGAAAAATGACAGGATGGATAATGAGAACCTTCAAAACCAGGGATGCCAAGCCCATGTTGACACTTTACAGATCGCTTGTTCTATCTAGGCTGGAATATTGCTGCACACTAACTGCACCTTTCAAGGCGGGTGAAATTGCTGACCTTGAAAATGTGCAGAGAACCTTCACCGCACGCATAAGTGCAATAAACCACCTCAACTACTGGGAACGCTTGAAGTTCCTAAACCTGTACTCTCTAGAACGCAGGCGGGAGAGATACATTATTATATACACATGGAAAATTCTTGAGGGCTTAGTACCAAACTTGCACACAAAAATCACTCCCTACGAAAGCAAAAGACTCGGCAGGCGATGTAACATCCACCCAATGAAGAGCAGGGGTGCCACTAGCACGTTGAGGGACAACACAATAAGTGTCAGGGGCCCAAGATTGTTCAACTGCCTCCCAGCATACATCAGGGGGATTACCAACAAACCCCTGGCTGTCTTCAAGCAGGCACTGGACAGGCACCTAAAGTCGGTACCTGACCAGCCAGGCTGTGGTTCGTACGTTGGACTGCATGCGGCCAGCAGTAACAGCCTGGTTGATCAGGCTCTGGTCCAACAGGAGGCCTGGTCACAGACTGGGCCGCGGGGGCGTTGACCCCTGGAATTCTCTCCAGGTAGACTCAGTTCATTTCAATGCCCAGCGCCATAGGCATATGGGGTTGAACTTTATTGAATGGGGGCGGAAGAAATTTCTTCTCATTTTTGTTTGGGGTAAAGGACCACAATGGAAATAAGTCACTTTGTCTGACTTTCTTGGGTTATCCTCGGTAAATTACAAATACCACTAAACTATATAAATATTTAATTGCTAATAGAGTGGCGAGATATATTATTACATTTATGCAAGATGCTAAATATATTACACCTGTGTAAGGATGAGGAAGGAAGGTCCAATTCCTTGGATCAAGAGCCCTTCAGGCAAGATACCATAATTAGGTACTGTACAATATTACGTCTATCTTCACCTGCTAACTTATACCACAAAAATTATATTAATAATGTAATGTGATAAGAGAGTGTCAGCATTATTACTGCGTTGTATTAATATAACATTGTATTTGATAAAGCACAAAACCCGTACTCAAACCATACCACGGGTCGGGTTCGAACCCGTGGTCAGAGAGTCTCAAAATCCGTACTCACTTGTATGTGGTTGCAGGGGTCGAGTCACAGCTCCTGGCCCCGTGTGGGTGATTTAATGTTAAGAACTGCTGCATGATAAGTATTGTACTGTATAACACCAGGTGATAACATATATGTAACATCCTTACCCCTAGTGGTGTGTATAATGCAGACAAGTGTAGTGATAACAATGAAGCATCAGTGAGATAGTACAGTTATCATAGTGTAAATTACCCAGGATAACCCCAAAAAAAGTCAAAGTGATTCATTTTGATGGTGATCCTTGAGTAGGAGTTACTTACCTCACACTGCTGATGGTGACGTGTCACTAGTCAGGAGATAATAACTGATAAAGGGAGAGCCCGTGTACAGCACTTGGGTGGGTGTCCTGGGGTTTCCCTGGGGGTTCCACTCAGGGGTTCAGCCCCCCCCTACACCCCCTGGGGCTTCAAGCTATCCAGCACAAAATCGCTACTTTCTCTATAACACGTTTGTCTGCCATTTTCACCTCTATGCGATATTATTAGTTTCATAGTTTTCATAATTAGCATATTACTGAGTTACAGCTGTATGGATAACTGATGGGGGGTAAATGTTTTGTTAAACATGTATAAGTACAATACTACATTCTTCCACAAGTTCCTCTACACACATCATTATAGAATTCTTGTGCTGAACAAGTATTACACTTGTTAATATCAAACTTAATAATTAAATCAGTTGTGAAGTTTGTAATATTCACTAGAGTTAGACTGAGTAATGAAAGAAAAGTGAAAATAGAATGTGACACCACTACAAAGACTGCCAACGTTATTGCTTATTATTATATTCTTTATCTTTAAAGGCAAGTGTTTAAGCCTGTGTGTAGTGACATGAAGACAACAGTACCTAGCTGGTGTATAACTATGACAGTTTGAGGATAGGTAGTTATAATACAAAGAAAAGGCAAATGCGACTAAGTGTGGTGGCAGGCGGCCACCATCTACATAAACTATAATACTATACACAACTCCTACATATATACAACACTCAAATATACATATTTACACATATACATAATATCTAACGCTTGTGTTGCCCAAGTAAGTAATTGTAACTTGAAATTGTCAGTTCTAAGTGAGCAACCAAGGGAGAATTGTGTTGTGATGGCAGACACACGACCTTGATACTTGCCTTCACATCCGCTCATTATAAATCTTTATTTACGCCTCAGACAGAATTCCAAACTTTTCTCATACTATTTATGCCGACAAACTGATGAATAAGGAACATGTGCAACACCTGGGTCGCTTTATGTGGCGTGACGTTTCGCCTGTACAACAGGTCTTCTTCAAATGAGGAGGAGAGGTAATTTTGAGTTCAGTCCAACACACTTATAATAATAATAATATCTTTATTTACTACAAGTACATGTACATGGTATACAGGCCTAGCTGACATCAATGACATACTACTATATAGAAAGTCCCTTGTTATGCTGAACATTTCGGGCAGATTAGGTCAGTGTCCTAGGATGCGACTCACACCAGTCGACTAACACCCAGGTACCCATTTTACTGATGGGGAACATAAACAACAGGTGTAAAGAAACACGCCCAATGTTTCTGCCCTGGCTGGGAATCGAACCCAGGCCCTCGCCGTGTGAAGAGAGAGCTTTAGCCACCAGACCACCAGGTATTATGTTGATATTGGTATAAAATACCGAAAAGTTCATGATTAAGCAGCAGCAGTCATTCACTGACAGCAGCAGCAGTCATTCACTGACAACAGCAGCAGCAGTCATCCACTGACAGCAGCAGCAGTCATTCACTGACAGCAGCAGCAGTCATTCACTGACAGCAGCAGTCATTCACTGACAGCAGCAGCAGTCATTCACTGACAACAGCAGCAGCAGTCATCCACTGACAGCAGCAGCAGTCATTCACTGACAACAGCAGCAGTCATTCACTAACAGCAGCAGCAGTCATTCACTGACATCAGCAGCAGCAGTCATCCACTGACAGCAGCAGCAGTCATCCACTGACAACAGCAGCAGTCATTCACTGACAACAGCAGCAGCAGTCATCCACTGACAGCAGCAGCAGTCATCCACTGACAACAGCAGCAGCAGTCATCCACTGACAACAGCAGCAGCAGTCATCCACTGACAACAGCAGCAGCAGTCATCCACTGACAACAGCAGAAGCAGTCATCCACTGACAACAGCAGCAGCAGTCATCCACTGACAACAGCAGCAGCAGTCATCCACTGACAACAGCAGCAGCAGTCATCCACTGACAACAGCAGCAGCAGTCATCCACTGACAACAGCAGCAGCAGTCATCCACTGACAACAGCAGCAGCAGTCATCCACTGACAACAGCAGCAGCAGTCATCCACTGACAACAGCAGCAGCAGTCATCCACTGACAACAGCAGCAGCAGTCATCCACTGACAACAGCAGCCGTCATCCACTGACAGCAGCAGTAGTCATCCACTGACAACAGCAGCAGCAGTCATCCACTGACAGCAGCAGCAGTCATTCACTGACAGCAGCAGTCATCCACTGACAGCAGCAGCAGTCATCCACTGACAGCAGCAGCAGTCATCCACTGACAACAGCAGCATCAGTCATCCACTGACAGCAGCAGCCGTCATCCACTGACAGCAGCAGTAGTCATCCACTGACAACAGCAGCAGCAGTCATCCACTGACAACAGCAGTAGTCATCCACTGACAGCAGCAGTAGTTATCCACTGACAACAGCAGCCGTCATCCACTGACAGCAGCAGTAGTCATCCACTGACAACAGCAGCAGCAGTCATCCACTGACAGCAGCAGCAGTCATCCACTGACAACAGCAGCATCAGTCATCCACTGACATCAGCAGCCGTCATCCACTGACAGCAGCAGTAGTCATCCACTGACAACAGCAGCAGCAGTCATCCACTGACAACAGCAGTAGTCATCCACTGACAACAGCAGCAGCAGTCATCCACTGACAGCAGCAGTAGTCATCCACTGACAACAGCAGCAGCAGTCATCCACTGACAGCAGCAGCAGTCATCCACTGACAACAGCAGCAGTCATCCACTGACAGCAGCAGCCGTCATCCACTGACAGCAGCAGATCATCCACTGACAACAGCAGCAGCGTCATCCACTGACACACAGAGTCATCCACTGACAACAGCAGCAGCAGTCATCCACTGACACACGTAGTCATCCACTGACAACAGCAGCAGCAGTCATCCACTGACAGCAGCAGAGTCATCCACTGACAACAGCAGCAGCAGTCATCCACTGAGCAGCAGTCATCCACTGACACAGCAGCGACATCCATGACAAGGCCGTCATCCACTGACAGCGCAGTAGTATCCACGACAACAGCAGCAGTCATCCATGACGCAGTAGTCATCCACTGACAACACAGAGTCATCCACTGACAGCAGTCATCCATGACAACAGCAGAGTCATCCACGAAGCAGCAGCGTATCCACTGACAACAGCAGAGTCATCCACTGACAGCAGCAGAGTCATCCACTGACAACAGCAGCAGAGTCATCCACTGACACAGCGAGTCATCCACTGACAGCGCAGAGTATCCACTGACAACAGCAGCGTCATCCACTACGCAGCAGGTCATCCACTGACAACACGCAACAGTCATCCACTGACAGCAGCAGAGTCATCCACTGACACAGCAGCATCAGTCATCCACTGAAGCAGCAGCGTCATCCACTGACAGCAGCAGAGTCATCCACGACAACAGCAGCAGCAGTCATCCACTGACAACAGCGTCATCCACTGCAACAGCAGTCATCCACGAGCAGAGTCATCCACTGACAACAGCATAGCATCACGCAGCAGTCATCCACTGACAGCAGCAGAGTCATCCACCGACAACAAGAGTCATCCACTGACAACAGCAGCAGCAGTCATCCACTGACAACAGAGTCATCCACTGACAACAGCAGCAGCAGTCATCCACTGACAGCAGCAGTAGTCATCCACTGACAACAGCAGCAGCAGTCATCCACTGACAGCAGCAGCAGTCATCCACTGACAACAGCAGCAGCAGTCATCCACTGACAGCAGCAGCCGTCATCCACTGACAGCAGCAGTAGTCATCCACTGACAACAGCAGCAGCAGTCATCCACGACGAGCAGAGTCATCCACTGACAACAGCAGCAGCAGTCATCCACTGACAGCAGCAGTAGTCATCCACTGACAACAGCAGCAGCAGTCATCCACTGACAGCAACAGAAGTCATCCACTGACAACAGCAGCAGCAGTCATCCACTGACAGCAGCAGCCGTCATCCACTGACAGCAGCAGTAGTCATCCACTGACAACAGCAGCAGCAGTCATCCACTGACAACAGCAGTAGTCATCCACTGACAACAGCAGCAGCAGTCATCCACTGACAGCAGCAGTAGTCATCCACTGACAACAGCAGCAGCAGTCATCCACTGACAGCAGCAGCAGTCATCCACTGACAACAGCAGCAGCAGTCATCCACTGACAGCAGCAGCCGTCATCCACTGACAGCAGCAGTAGTCATCCACTGACAGCAGCAGCCGTCATCCACTGACAGCAGCAGTAGTCATCCACTGACAACAGCAGCAGCAGTCATCCACTGACAACAGCAGTAGTCATCCACTGACAACAGCAGCAGCAGTCATCCACTGACAGCAGCAGTAGTCATCCACTGACAACAGCAGCAGCAGTCATCCACTGACAGCAGCAGCAGTCATCCACTGACAACAGCAGCAGCATGCGAGCAGTCATCCACTGACAGCAGCAGTAGTCATCCACTGACAACAGCAGCAGCAGTCATCCACTGACAACAGCAGAGTCATCCACTGAACAACAGCAGAGTCATCCACTGACAGCAGCAGTGTCATCCACTGACACGCAGTAGTCATCCACTGACAACAGCAGCAGCAGATCCACTGCACAGCAGCTACCTGCACGCAGCAGCAGTCATCCACTGACAGCAGCAGCATCAGTCATCCACTGACACAGCAGCCGTCATCCACTGACAGCAGCAGAGTCATCCACTGACAACAGCAGCAGCAGTCATCCACTGACACAGCAGTAGTCATCACTGACAACAGCAGCAGTCATTCACTGACAGCAGCGAGTCATTCACTGACATCAGCGAGCAGTCATCCACTGACAACAGCAGTAGTCATCCACTGACAACAGCAGCAGCAGTCATCCACTGACAGCAGCAGTAGTCATCCACTGACAACAACAGCAGCAGTCATCCACTGACAGCAGCAGCCGTCATCCACTGACAACATCAGCAGCAGTCATCCACTGACAGCAGCAGTAGTCTTCCATTGACAACAGCAGCAGTCATTCACTGACAGCAGCAGCAGTCATTCACTGACAGTCAGCAGGAGCAGTCATCCACTGACAGCAGCAGTAGTCATCCACTGACCAGCAGCAGCAGTCATTCACTGACAGCAGCAGCAGTCATTCACTGACAGGAGCAGTCATCCACTGACAGCAGCAGCAGTCATCCACTGACAGCAGCAGCAGCAGTCATCCACTGACAGCAGCAGCAGTCATCCACTGACAGCAGCAGCAGTCATCCACTGACAGCAGCAGCAGTCATCCACTGACAACAGCAGCAGTCATCCATTGACAGCAGCAGCAGTCATCCACTGACAGCAGCATCCGTCATCCACTGACAGCAGCAGCAGCAGCAGCAGCAGCAGCAGCAGCAGCAGCAGCAGCAGTCATCCACTGACAGCAGCAGCAGCAGTCATCCACTGACAGCAGCAGCAGCAGTCATCCACTGACAGCAGCAGCAGCAGTCATCCACTGACAGCAGCAGCAGCAGTCATCCACTGACAACAGCAGCAGCAGCAGTCATCCACTGACAACAGCAGCAGTAGTCATCCACTAAAAGCAATGGGTAGACAGCAGTTATCCACCGACAACAGTTGGTTAAATGACAGCTGATACAGCAAAGTCCTGGAGAAGTTATTACTCGTAGTACGTGTTATCTCTGGCATTTTATATGGAGTGACTCGCTGTTAAGAACATAAGAAAGAAGGAACACTGCAGCAGGCCTACTGGCCCATGCGAGGCAGGTCCAATTCTCCCACCGGCTTAAGCCAATGCTCCGACCCAGCCAGGTCAAGTTACATTCACTTAAGGAAGGAGCACGGCATCTGACCTAGTAGCACAAACTAGTCAGGTCTAACTCAGACCCACCCGCACCCACTCATATATTTATCTATAATAATAATAATAATAATATCATTATTTACTACAAGTACATGTACATGGTATACAGGCCTAGCTGACATCAGTGACATACTACTATATAGAAAGTCCCTTGTTATGCTGAGCATTTCGGGCAGATTAGGTCAGTGTCCTAGGATGCGACTCACACCAGTCGACTAACACCCAGGTACCCATTTTACTGATAGGGAACATGGACAACAGGTGTAAAGAAACACGCCCAATGTTTCTGCCCTGGCTGGGAATCGAACCCAGGCCCTCGCCGTGTGAAGCGAGAGCTTTAGCCACCAGACCACCAACGTTTTAGCCTCTATAACTGTACTCGGGAGTTTGTTCCACTCATCGACAACTCTATTACCAAACCAGTGCTTTCCTATATCCTTCCTGAATCTGAATTTTTCCAACTTAAAGCCATTGCTGCGAGTCCTGTCAATACTAGATATTTTTAGGACGCTATTTCCATCACCTTTATTTATTCCTGTTTTCCATTTATACACCTCAATAATATCCCCCCTAATTCTACGCCTTTCTAGAGAGTGCAGATTCAGGGCCCTCAGTCTATCCTCATAGGGAAGATTTCTGATACATGGAATCAACTTAGTCATCCTCCTTTGTACGTTTTCCAGAGAATTTATATCCATTCTGTAATACGGTGACCAAAACTGTGCAGCATAATCTAGATGAGGCCTAACCAAGGATATATAGAGTTGAAGAACAACCTGAGGACTCCTATTATTTATGCTTCTTGATATGAAGCCAAGGATTCTGTTCGCTTTATTGCGAACATTTATGCACTGCTGTCTTGGTTTTAGATTACTGCTAACCAGAACTCCTAAATCCTTTTCGCAATCAGTAGTATTAAGATCTACATTATTTAGTTTATATGTGGCATGGTTATTGTCCTGTCCAATATTTAGAACTTTGCATTTGTCTATATTAAACTGCATCTGCCACTTCTCCGACCACTGCATCAGTCTTTTCAAATCTTCCTGGAGTGCTCTAATGTCCTCATTTGAATGAATTGGACGGCCTATTTTGGTGTCATCGGCAAACTTGCTTATGTCGCTATTTATTCCCTCATCTATGTCGTTTATGTAGATTGTGAACAACAAGGGCCCAATACTGACCCCTGTGGAACACCGCTTGTGACACTTCCCCACTCTGATTTCTCCCCATTTATGTAAACTCTCTGCTGCCTATTTGTCAACCATGCCTCTATCCAGGAAAAAATTTCTCCTCCTATTCCGTGTGCCTTAATTTTCCTCAATAGTCTCTGATGTGGGACTCTATCAAAAGCCTTACTGAAGTCCATATACACAATATCATATTCATTACCATGATGTACCTCCTCAAACACCTTAGTGAAAAAAGTTATTAAATTTGTAAGGCAGGAACGCCCTTTTGTAAAACCGTGCTGAGATTCATTGATTAATTTATGCTTTTGAAGATGGCTACGAATTGCCTCGGCAATTATTTAATCCAGCGGATTAAAGGCTACTTGTCCAACAGAAAGTCTTCTGTGTTGTTCCAGGGGCATGGAAGTATAACTAAAGACTTTGAATTAGGAACCCCACAGGGAGGTGTGCTCAGTCCCACTCTATTCAATATTATAATTAATGTCTTACTTAATGCTATGCCTAGCCAGCCCCATCATTATATGATCAGTTTTGCTGATGATATAATGATTCACACCACCGGATTATAGTGATATGTTGAAAAGATTAGTCATAGGTTTGCTAGCTCCTCTTTATATTTTATACGAAGGTGGGGGTGATGGTGGGGTCTGGGCATGACAGCCCCCTCAACCCCACTAACACTACGCATGAAGAATTTGCTTATCCAGTTTTGTTTAATAGTAAGATAAGATAAGAATTTGAAGAGTAAGACACATGTGCAATAGTTGGGTATCTTTATTGTTAGTAAGTAAGTTTATTCAGGTATACACAAATACAGTTACATAGATTATCATACATAGCAGCATATGTGTAGACAACCCAGGATAACGCAAAGAAGTAGACAAAGTGACTTATTTCCATTGAGGTCCTTTGATCAACAATAGATACCCAACTGTTGCACATGTCTTACTCTTCAACATGTCGGTATTATGTACCATTTTCAACAAAATAAGAATTTGTTGGGGTTTTTCCCCGGGGTATGGAGGGTTAGCCACCCAGGATAACCCGGAGTATGGAGGGTTAGCCACCCAGGATAACCCAGGGTACGGAGTGTTAACCACCCAGGATAACCCAGGGTATGGAGGGTTAGCCACCCAGGGTATGGAGGGTTAGCCACCCAGGGTATGGAGGGTTAGCCACCCAGGGTATGGAGGGTTAACCACCCAGGGTATGGAGGGTTAGCCACCCAGGGTATGGAGGGTTAGCCACCCAGGGTATGGAGGGTTAGCCACCCAGGGTATGGAGGGTTAGCCACACGGGGTATGGAGGGTTAGCCACCCAGGGTATGGAGGGTTAGCCACCCAGGGTATGGAGGGTTAGCCACCCAGGGTATGGAGGGTTAGCCACCCAGGATAACCCAGGGTATGGAGGGTTAGCCACTCAGGGTATGGAGTGTTAACCACCCAGGATAACCCAGGGTATGGAGGGTTAGCCACTCAGGGTATGGAGTGTTAACCACCCAGGATAACCCAGGGTATGGAGGGTTAGCCACTCAGGGTATGGAGGGTTAGCCACCCAGGGTATGGAGGGTTAGCCACCCAGGGTATGGAGGGTTAGCCACCCAGGGTATGGAGGGTTAGCCACCCAGGGTATGGAGGGTTAGCCACCCAGGGTATGGAGGGTTAGCCACCCAGGGTATGGAGGGTTAGCCACCCAGGGTATGGAGGGTTAGCCACCCAGGGTATGGAGGGTTAGCCACCCAGGGTATGAAGGGTTAGCCACCCAGGGTATGGAGGGTTAGCCACCCAGGGTATGGAGGGTTAGCCACCCAGGGTATGGAGGGTTAGCTACCCAGGGTATGGAGGGTTAGCCACCCAGGGTATGGAGGGTTAGCCACCCAGGGTATGGAGGGTTAGCCACCCAGGGTATGGAGGGTTAGCCACCCAGGGTATGGAGGGTTAACCACCCAGGGTATGGAGGGTTAGCCACCCAGGGTATGGAGGGTTAGCCACCCAGGGTATGGAGGGTTAGCCACCTAGGATAACCCGGGGTAGGGAGGATTAGCCACCCAGGATAACCCGGGGTAGGGAGAGTTAGCCACCCAGGATAACCCGGGGTAGGGAGGGTTAGCCACTCACGATAACCCGGGGTACAGAGTTAACCACCCAGGATAACCCGGGTACGGATAGTTAGCCACCCAGGATAACCCGGGATACGGAGTATTAACCACCCAGGATAACCCAAGGTACGGAGTGTTAATCACCCAGGATAACCTGGGGTACGGAGGGTTAGCGGCTCAGGATAACCCAATAAAGCCAGTGCATCTTGGGGTTATCCTAGGATTTTAGATTTTGCCACCGAAGTGGCTAGTTTATTGTGCACCCCATATCCATCCTGTGGACGGTAGCGCAAGAGCATATGGATACACGAAAGGCCTAGGAACTAGGCCCCAAAAGGGTTAACAGGTGTACATTTGAATTTATATCTACAGTTCACTTATCTGTTACAAGCAAATTAGGAAATTTGCTTAGTATATCTGGTATCTCATTTTCATTAATAAGATATCTTGATCTGTCACATAGGTTGTTATACTGTCTATCTCTGTATTCTTCAATAAGAGGACAAAGCACATATTATTCAAGACAGTGACCGTATGCCTGACCACATAATTTGCATTTAGTTTGATCATGTGTGTCTCCCAAACTGCCAAAAGTTTTGGTGTCATCGGCAAACCTGCTTATATCGCTTTTTATTCCCTCGTCTATGTCGTTTATGTAGTTTGTGAACAACAAGGGGCCCAATACTGACCCCTGTGGAACACAGCTTGTGACGCTTTCCCACTCGGATTTCTCCCCATTTATGCAAGCTCTCTACTGCCTATTTGTCAACCATGCCTCTATCCAGGAAAAAAATTTCTCATCCTATTCCGTGTGCCTTAATTTTCCTCAAAAGTTTGATGTGGGACTCTATCAAAAGCCTTACTGAAGTCCATATACACAATATCATATTCATTACCATGATCTACCTCCTCAAATACCTTAGTGAAAAAAGTTAATAAATTTGTAAGGCAGGAACGCCCTTTTGTAAAACTTGTGTTGAGATTCGTTGATTAATTTATACTTTTCAAGATGGCTACGAATTGCCTCGGCAATTATTGATTCCATAAATTTTCCCACTATGGAGGTTAGGCTTATTGGTCTATAGTTCGAAGCTAAGGACCTGTCACCTGCTTTGAAAATAGGTATTACATTTGCCCTTTTCCACTTAACTGGCACCATGCCAGTTTGTAGTGATATGTTGAAAAGATTAGCCAAAGGTTTGCTAAGCTCCTCTTTACATTCCTTTAGAACCCTTGCATACAGTTCATCAGGGCCTGGGGATTTGTTAGGTTTTAATTTATCTATTTGTCTAAGGACCATGTCACTTGTGACCCTAATCGTGCATATTTTACTATCGTCCTGTTCTACATAATTTATTATTTCTGGAATATCGCTAGTATCTTCCCGTGTAAAAACTGAGAGGAAGTGTTAAAATTTCTACACATTTCCTTATCACTGATGGTGAGCTGATCTGAGTAACTTTTGAGTGGGCCTATCTTGTCCCTAATCTTACTTCTGTATACCTGAAAGAATCCTTTTGGGTTAGTCTTCGATTCTCATGCAACTTTAACCTCATAATATCTTTTTGCTTTTCTTATTCCATTTTTTATTTCTCTCTTTAACTGAATATATTGATTTCTTAATTGCCCCACTCCTCTTTTGATTGGCCTATATATGCCTCTCTTTTGACAGTGTCCACCGTTGAAGACACTGCAAGATTCCAAGCAGACATAAACCAAATCTTTAAATGGGCTGCAGAAAACAATATGAAGTTCAATGATGAGAAATTTCAATTACTCAGATACGGAAAACGTGAGGAAATTAAAATCTCATCGGAGTACAAAACTAATTCCAACCACACAATAGAGCGAAAAACTAATGTCAAAGACCTGGGAGTGATCATGTCAAAGGATCTCACCTTCAAGGACCATAACACCGTAGCAATCACATCTGCTAGAAAAATGACAGGATGGATAATGAGAACCTTCAAAACCAGGGATGCCAAGCCCATGTTGACACTTTACAGATCACTTGTTATATCTAGGCTGAAATATTGCTGCACACTAACTGCACCTTTCAAGGCGGGTGAAATTGCTGACCTTGAAAATGTGCAGAGAACCTTCACGGCACGCATAAGTGCGATAAACCACCTCAATTACTGGGAACGCTTGAAGTTCCTAAACCTCTACTCCCTAGAACGCAGGCGGGAGAGATACATTATTATATACACGTGGAAAATTCTCGAGGGATTAGTACCAAACTTGCACACGAGAATCACTCCCTACGAAAGCAAAAGACTCGGCAGGCGATGTAACATCCCCCCAATGAAGAGCAGGGGTGCCACTAGCACGTTGAGGGACAACACAATAAGTGTCAGGGGCCCAAGATTGTTCAACTGCCTCCCAGCATACATCAGGGGGGATTACCAACAAACCCCTGGCTGTCTTCAAGCAGGCACTGGACAGGCACCTAAAGTCGGTACCTGACCAGCCGGGCTGAGGTTCGTACGTTGGTCTGCGTGCGGCCAGCAGTAACAACCTGGTTGATCAGGCTCTGGTCCAACATGAGGCCTGGTCACAGACCGGGCCGCAGGGGCGTTGACCCCTGGAACTCTCTCCAGGTAATGAGATGTTTTATAATAATAATAATAATAATAATAATAATAATAATAATAATAATAATAATAATAATAATAATAATAATAATAATAATACTTTATTGTGACATGGTACAATGATACATGGTAGACAAGATATATTTCTTAATGAGATGTACATGCCAAAAGCCCCTAATATGCTGTGCATTGCGGGCATTCTTAAGACTACTTTATAATAATATCTTTATTTACTACAAGTACATGTACATGGTATACAGGCCTAGCTGACATCAGTGACATACTACTATATAGAAAGTCCCTTGTTATGCTGAGCATTTCGGGAAGATTAGGTCAGTGTCCCAGGATGCGACTCACACCAGTCGACTAACACCCAGGTACCCATTTTACTGATGGGGAACATAGACAACAGGTGTAAAGAAACACGTCCAATGTTTCTGCCCTGGCTGGGAATCGAACCCAGGCCCTCGCCGTGTGAAGCGAGAGCTTTAGCCACCAGACCACCAGAGCCCTGAAAATGACTACATGGTAAAAAGTTATGGTTGACATTTTATAAAATAAGTATAATTGCATATCTAAGTTATAAAGTTTGAATATAAGTTGAACATATCAATTAATTGCAGCAATGCAACTAATTGAGTGAGATAACAATTTAAAACAATTAGTTGCATTGCAGTTACAGTTTACGTGGTCATTATAATGTAAATGTTAGGTAATAGTTAGCTTAGTATGTATTATTCATAACAGGTTTTTACATTTAAGTGATTAATCAGGTTTTTACATTAAGTGATTATTCTACTTTGTTGAGAATGTTTGATATTGAGCAATTAGCTTTGGGTGAGAAGGTGATTTTTTAGCATCGTTTTGAATTGGGGTACAGGTAGGGTTTCTTTAGCAATGACAGGTAATGAATTCCAAATTTTCGTGCCTTTTATATGCATTGAGTTTTTACATAGTGTTAGATGGACACGGGGAACATCGAGGAGTGATCTGTGTCTAGTGTTATGGTCATGTGTCCTGTTAAAATTGGTAAGGAGAAGTTTGAGTGGTGGGTTAATATTTGCATAGAGTCTTCTATGTATGTAATAGGCACAGTAAAAAGTATGAATGTCTTTTATGGTGAGTAAGTTTAGGTTTTTGAATATTGGTGGAGTATGTTGTCTGGAGTGTGAATTTATCATCATTCTAACTGCTGCTTTTAATCTATGGTTCATCCATTTGTTCAGATGTTTTAATCTATTGTTCATTCATTTGTTCAGATGTTTTAATCTATTGTTCATCAATTTTTTCAGATGTTTTAATCTATTGTTCATCCATTTGTTCAGATGTTTAAATCTATTGTTCATCCATTTGTTCAGATGTTTTAATCTATTGTTCATCCATTTGTTCAGATGTTTTAATTTATTGTTCATCCATTTGTTCAGATGTTTTAATCTATTGTTCATCCATTTAGGATCATTTTTGTTTGATCTGATATGTGATAACTGTAATAACCTAAATTTGTGCAACTGTGGTTATGTTTAACTGTACCTAAATAAACTTCCTTACCTCAATGGAAATATCTAGGACCCCAATGGAAATATCTAGGACCCCAATGGAAATATCTAGGACCCCAATGAAAATATCTAGGACCCCAATGGAAATAAGTCACTGACTTTTTTGTATTATCCTAGGTAAGTATGTTTAGGTACAGGTACACAAATACTTTTACACAAATTATATACATAGTAACATAAAGGTAAAGATAAAGATTTTATTGTTTTGTAAAGGTTACAATGTGTAATTACAATTTTGGTTTGCTAAGTATATACAACGAAAGCCACTATCATGCCAGGGCATGATTAACTAGGATAAGTTAGACACTATGTATGATTATTGAACTTATGTGTACCTGTGCCTAAATAAACTTACTCGATCCTTCCCACAACTTGTTATTACCACACCAGTTTACCCACACTATAGTTAGCACAGAGATGCTAGAGTTAGCAGAGTGAGAGAGACTGGTGGAGGAGGCGCCAGGGGACACGTCTAGTTCACGTCCATCTCACTACACTATACTTTCTTCCGCTGTAGAACGAATATTTCGCCCAGTCTGCTGTGGTAGCTAGTGTAGTGAAGCTTACATACCTGCTGGAGGGAAGGTGGGTCAATATATCTTCATTATATCACTTTATTAACTCGTGGAATCTTTGTAATGTGACGTAGTTCACATCCTGGTAACCCCTATGACCCCAGTGCAAATAAGGTAACTTGTCTGACTTTTTGGGGTTATCCTAGGTAATTTACCCTATACGTATATGAAAATTGTACATATGTGTACCTGTGCCTCAATAAACTTATTTAACAAGGACCCCAATGGAAATAAGTAACTTTGACTTTTTTGGGTTATCCTAGATAATTTATACATTTACATAAGAAATGAGGAACACTGCAGCGGGCCTGTTGGCCCATACTAGGCAGGTCCTTTACAATCCATCCCACTAACAATATTTGCCCAACCCAGTTTTCAATGCTACCCAAGAAATAAGCTTTGATAATTCTATTTACTCAAGTGCGAGTCCCACTCAAATCCAACCCCTCTCACTCATGTATTTATCTAACCTAAATTTGAAACTACCCAAGGTATTAGCTTCAATAACCCTACTAGGCAGACTGTTCCACTCATCAACTACCCTATTTCCAAACCAATACTTTCTTGTATCCTTTCTGAATCTAAACTTGTCCAATTTGAATCCATTATTGCGGGTTCTCTCTTGGAGGGATATCCTCAAAACTTTATTTATATCCCCTTTATTAATACCCATCTTCCACTTATACACTTCGATCATGTCTCCTCTCATTCTTCGTCTTACACGTGAACATAATTTAAGGGTCTTCAGTCTTTCTTCATACGGAAGATTTCTAATGCTATGGATTAATTTAGTCATTCTACGCTGAATGTTTTCTAACGAATTTATATCCATTCTTTAATATGGAGACCAGAACTGAGCTGCGTAATCTAGGTGAGGCCTTACTAATGATGTATAAAGCTGTAATATAACCGCTGGACTTCTGTTGCTTACACTTCTTGATATAAATCCCAGTAATCTGTTTGCCTTATTACGTACGCTTAGGCAATGCTGTCTTGGTTTAAGGTTGCTGCTTACCATAACCCCCAAGTCCTTTTCACAATCTGTATGGCTAAGTTCTATGTTATTTAACGTATGATAATTGTACTTATGTGCACCTGTACGTAAATAAGGACATAAGAAAGAAGAAACACTACAGCAGGCCTACTGACCCATGCGAGGCAGGTCCAGGTCACATCCACTTAAGGAAGGAGCACGACATCAGACCTATTAGCACAAGCTAGTCAGGTCCAACTCACACCCACCCACACCCATTCATGTATTTTATCTAACCCTTTTTTGAAAACCACACATTTTAGCTTCTATGACGGTACTCGGGAGTTTGTTCCACTCATCGACAACTATATTACCAAACCAGTGCTTTCCTATATCCTTCCTGAATCTGAATTTTTACAACTTGAAACCATTGCTGTGAGTCTTGTCTTGGCTAGATACTTTTAGCACGCTATTTATATTCTTTGTTTATTCCTGTTTTCCATTTATACACCTTAATCATATCATCCCCTAATTCTATGTCTTGCTTACCAAGGACGCAGGCGGGAGAGATACATTATTATATACACTTGAAAAATTCTAGAGGGACTAGTACCAAACTTGCACACAAGAATCACTCCCTATGAAAGCAAAAGACTCGACAGACGATGTAACATCCCCCCAATGAAAAGCAGGGGTGCCACTAGCACGTTGAGAGACAACACAATAAGTGTCAGGGGCCCAAGACTGTTCAACTGCCTCCCAGCATACATAAGGGGAATTACCAATAAACCCCTAGCAGTCTTCAAGCAGGCACTGGACAGGCACCTAAAGTCGGTACAGGACCAACCAGACTGTGGTTCGTATGTTGGACTGTGTGCAGCCAGCAGTAACAGCCTGGTTGATCAGGCCCTGATCCAACATGAGGCCTGGTCACAGACCAGGCCGCAGGGGTGTTGACCCCTGGAACTCTCTCCAGGTAAACTCCAGACCCCACTGGAAATAAGTCACTTTGTCAATTTTTTTTTTGAGGGTGAGGTTTATCCTAGGTAATTCACACGTATTATGTGATATGATAATTTAATTTCATGTGTACTTACTAGGTATTTGCAAGGTGGTGGTGGTGTACATAAATACTTTTAAGATTATATTAACCAGAGCGTTAGTAGCCAACGGTAACCCAGTTAAGCCAATCTGCATGGCTTATTTCCATTATGGGTAAGATTATTGGTGAGCAAAATTATTGGTAAGATTACCGGTGAGCGAGATTATTAGTAAGATTACCTGTGAGTGAGATTACATTAGTAAGATTGCCGGTGAGCGAGATTATTGGTAAGATTACTGGTGAGCGAGATTGGTAAGATTACTGGTGAGCGAGATTATTGGTAAGATTGCCGGTGAGCGAGATTATTGGTAAGATTACCGGTGAGCGAGATTGTTGGTAAGATTACTGGTGAGCGAGATTATTGGTAAGATTGCCGGTGAGCGAGATTATTGGTAAGATTACTGGTGAGTGAGATTATTGGTAAGATTACCGGTGAGCGAAATTATTGGTAAGATTACTGGCAAGCGAGATTATTGGTAAAATTACTGGCGAGCGAGATTATTGGTAAGATTACTGGCGAGTGAGATTATTGGTAAGATTACTGGCGAGCGAGATTATTGGTAAGATTACTGGCGAGCTAGATTATTGGTAAGATTACTGGCGAGCGAGATTATTGGTAAGGTTACTAGCGAGCGAGATTATTGGCAAGATTACTGGCGAGCGAGATTATTGATAAGATTACTGGCGAGTGAGATTATTAGTAAGATTACTGGCGAGCAAGATTATTGGTACGATTACTGGTGAGCAAGATTATTGGTAAGATTACTGGCGAGCGAGATTATTGGTAAGATTACTGACGGCGAGATTATTGGTAAGATTACTGGTGAGCGAGATTATTGGTAAGATTACTGGTGAGCGCGATTATTGGTAAGATTACTGGTGAGCGAGATTATTGGTGAACAAGATATCAGGTGAGCAAGGTTATTGCCATTTAAAATTACAGTACGTACAGTACTAGTAAGATTACTGGTAAGAGTGCTCCTCAGGCAAGATTATTCCTGAGAAAGGTATACAGTGGACCCCAGTCGAGCATAATTCATTCCAGAAGCCTGCTCAAGTGCCATTACCGAGCAATTTTCTCCCTTAAGGAATAATGTCAAGTAGGTTAGTCCATTTCAGCCCCCCAAAAATACACTTACAAAAGCACTTACAATATTATACTTACATAGTTGTACGAATTCTGAGGTGCTCGTAACTCGGGGTCCACTGTATAAGGACATTAAGGATATATAAACAATAAATTTAGGAATTACAAGGAGAACAAACCAGCAGACAAATATTACTTAAGGTTGGATTATGATTACAGGTAATGAGAATAAGAATGTACATGTATAGTTTTCACATTCCTGAGGTTAAAACACCTTTTATTTAGACTAAGCAATTCTGCTGACTCAAAAGGTTATATGAGAAGGTGGAGTAATGAGTCTAGAAGAGCTGTAATTAGGAGACAAGTCAGTAAAGGCTGGGTCCAGAAACAGGAAGTCTTCTGTGTGGCAAATAGAGGAAGGTAGTGGAACTATGGTCACATACAGCAGTAGATGAGGTTTAAGTGATTTAGAGCAGAGCTTTGAGTGGATACCCTAAGGAAACTGTAAACTTTAAATTACAAGTGGCACCATTCGCCCAGTATTTTAGTTTTCTTATCTCCCTCTAAAAACTCATAAATATAATTCCCTCTTCCCTGACACCATACATTGTTCTATTTGTCATAAAATATTAATTGAATAAGTAACTTTACAACTGCTCATTCTAGCATTAATGATCTTAGAAGTACAGTGGTCCCCCGAGTAACAAAAAAACTTCATCCCAGAAGCCTGCTCAAGTGCCATTACTGAATGAATTTACTCCCTTAAGGAATAATGTCATGTAGGTTAGTCTATTTCAGGCCCCCAAAAATACACTTCCACAAGCACAGCACTTACAATATTATACTTACATAATTGTACGATTTCCGGGGTGTTCGTTACTTGGGGGACCACTGTATTCTTTTATTGTGGTTCTACTAAACCTATTAAATTATATTACTGAGTTGGTTACCAAGAGGTTCCTCTCACCCATTTGCAGGAACCAGTAATCCAAGTGGCTTGCCAAGTGGAGAATCTGGTACTCTTCTCCCCTTGGTTAAGTAACTGGTTAACTGATTACTCAAAACAAGAATTTAGCTAAATGGTGAAGAACTATAAGTACCCATTTAAGTGGTACAGTATTTACTAATTAGCTCTGCCAGGAGCTAGTTAGTAAATACTGTATGAAGGACCCCAATGGAAATAAGTCACTCTGTCTGACTTTTTTTGGGTTATCCTAGGTTCTCTACACATATGCTGCTATGTATGATAATGTATGAAAATGTATTTGTGTATATACCTGAATAAACTTACTTACTTACTGACATAGGGAGTTTATTCTGTTTGAAAAGTAAGATAGAAACCTTATTCTAGAAGCTTGGTGAGATACAGTAGATGTATTAGTGCAGAGTACAATACTGTGTGTTTCTTCCCACAGGTGGCAAGTAGTTACGTGAGGCACAATGTGTGATAGAGGCAGTGGCAGAGGTTATGGCAGAGGTCGTGGTCAGGAAGAGGAAGAGGCATGAACAATTTCCAACAAAATATGGATGCTAATTTTCAAGAGCTGAATGAGAAAACCAGACTTTTGAGAGTTATATCAGACACAGTGAATGCATGTGAGTATTGTAAGCAGAGGTGAGCTAGAGCTGGTTCACTCATGTTTGACCAAAACATTTTTTAAATTCTCAGCAGATCACTGAACCCTTTGTGGGCTTATAACAAATGTACTTAGTAGTTAGTAGTATAGTCTAAAGACAAATAAATATGGAGTGGTGGTAGGATGGGAATAAATAGTCAGTAGGAATTAATCTTAACCCTTTGGGGTCCAAGGGGTCTCTCTGAAACTCGTTCTCAGGGTCCACAATTTAAAAAAAATATTTTTCTTATGAAATGATAGAGAATCTTTTTCCGATCATAAGCTACAAAAGTATGAAATTTGATCGAAAACTAACAGAATTATGCTTTCGCGAAGTTAGCGGTATCCATGACATTTATGCATCGGCGATTTCGCCCACTTTGATCCTATTTTCGGCAAATTCCAATGTTTCAGTCTACTATAATTATAGCTATTTCGCAAGAACTCCATTTCTTCTATCGATTGAGTACAAGAAACCGCCTATTTACCAATTTCAACTACCAAAAATAGTGGTCAGAAAATGGCAATTTGGCCAATTTTACACAAATTTCAAACGATGCCAATTTCAAAATAGGGTCCATAATAAACAAGGCAGACATTCCTGGCACTAAAATAACATCTTTTTTGCATAAGTCACATCCCCAGACCCCTCTTACATTATTTTGTTTCCCTTTTTAATTTTATTCTCCAAAAAAAAAGAAGATTTACTGTTATGTATACAATGCATCATTGTAAAAATGGTATAAAAAATATCAGCCTTGTGCAAAATATTAGACTCTCCAGTTGATGTGTATTAATGGTGTGATTTGTTTACTCTTTAACATCCCAAAATCAACATTTTGCATTTGTGCTCAGTTTCAAGGTACAGTGGACCCCCCGGGTACTTAAAAAAAATTCATCCCAGAAGCCTGCTCAATGCCGTTGAAAGAATTTACTTCCCAACCCTTTCGGGGGTTATGGTCGACAAAAAACGCTTACCGGGGGTTATTTACGACAAACGCAAAAATTCAGCCCTTCAAATTGGGGGAAATGGCTGGAGGCCAGTGGTGAGAGAAAGGCGGGGGTCAGTGGCTAGGAAAAAAAACGGGGGCCCAGTGGTGCATTGTGGGAACGCCATGTTAGTACCCTGATCACCATGCCTGGCGGGGAAACTCCTCACCCTCGGCAATTGGAAAATTTTTTTCCCCATGGTTCCAAAACCCATGGATGTCAGTGGGGATGAGTTTCAAGGTTTTGATGAGGGTTTTGACCGAAACTAAACCATAATACCTAATATTGAGGAAAAACCCCGGCCCTCAGCCCTCCACCCAGTGTTGTGGCATCTTGTTCACGCTCATTGTTCCAGGCGAAAAAGGAAACTGTTATTTCCATATCCCAGACTCTGATTTAATAATTTATGATAGTGATAGTGAATATGAACTCCCAATTTCAAAACGTTCCAGTAGCAGTGGATCAAAAATTCTCAGTGAAACGCCCGTATAGGGTATATGCTCTTGGAGCATTAAAGCTGTTTCAAGGGGGAAAGGGGTAATCTGGGGTAATCCCCTGGCGTAAAAGGAAGTGATAGGGAAAAAGAAGACGATAGTATTTAATTGGAATAAAAAAG
>WNWK01008884.1:0-80983 GCA_009830355.1 Cherax destructor | reverse complement strand
GGGTTAGGGGGTGTGTGTTGTGTCCTATGTGTTTTTTTACTCACCTATTTGTGGTTGAGGGTCGATTCATAGCTCCTGGCCCCGCCTCTTCACTGATTGCTACTAGGTCCTCTCTCTCCCTGCTCCATGAGCTTTATCAAACCTAGTCTTAAAACTATGTATGGTTCCTGCCTCCACTATGTCGCTTTCTAAGCTGTGTGTGTGTGTGTGTGTGTGTGTGTGTGTGTGCGCGCGTGGGAGGATTACGGGGTATGGAGGGAAAAGGTTAGTGGGTCACTGGTCAAGATGCTAGGCCTAACTGAGTGTGTGTGTGTGCGCCTGTCGTCACTGTGTGAGTGCGTGTGTTTGTTTACCTCTGTGTGTGTGTGTGTGTACTCACCTAATTGTGGTTGCAGGGGTCGATACTCAGCTCCTGGCCCCGCCTCTTCGCTGTCCGCTACTGGGTCTCTGCTCTCCCTGCTCCATGAGCTTTATCATACCTTGTCTTAAAACTATGTATGGTTCCTGCCTCCACTATATCTTTCTCTAGACTATTCTACTTCCTGACTACTCTGTGGCTGAAGAAATGCTTCCTAACATCCCTTTGACTCATCTGAGTCTTCAGCTTCCAGTTGTGTCCCCTTGTTTCTGTGTTCCCTCTCTAGAACATCCTGTCACTGTCTACCTTGTCGATTCCCTGCAGTATTTTGTATGTCGTTATCATGTCTCCTCTGACCCTTCTTTCCTCCAGTGTTGTTAGTCCTATTTCCCTCAACCTTTCTTCATAGGACAGACCCCTGAGTTGTGGAACTAACCTTGTCGCAATCCTTTGCACTTTTTCTAGTTTCTTTACGTGCTTGACCAGGTGTGGGTTCCAGACTGGTGCTGCATATTCTAGTATGGGCCTGACATACACGGTGTACAGTGTCTTGAACGATTCCTTGTTAAGGTAACGGAATGCTAATCTTAGGTTTGCCAGTCGCCCATATGCTGCCGCAGTTATCTGGTTGATGTGCGTCTCCGGAGACATGCTTGGCATTATACTCACCCCAAGGTCTTTCTCCTTTGCCGAGGTTTGTAGCCTTTATCCGCCTAGCCTGTACTCTGTCAGCGGTCTTCTTTGCCCTTCTCCGGTCTTCATGACTTTGCATTTGGTGGGATTGAATTCGAGAAGCTAGACCAGATGTCGAGCTTATCCAGGTCTGTTTGAAGTCCTGCTTGGTCATCTTCCGATGTGATTCTTCTCATTAATTTCACATCATCTGCGAATAGAGACACTTCTGAGTCTATCCCGTCCATCATGTCATTTACATATACCAAGAAAAACACTGTCCTAGGACTGACCCCTGCAGTACACCGCTCGTCACAGGCGCCCACTGTGATACCTCATTACGCACCATGACCCATTGTTGCCTCCCTGTGAGGTATTCCCTGATCCATTCCAGTGCCCTTCCTGTTATACCTGCTTGTTCTTCCAACTTCTTTACTAATCTCATGTGAGGAACTGTGTCGAAGGCCTTCCTGCAGTCCAGGAAAATGCAATCAACCCATCCTTCTCTCTCTTGCCTTACCTCTGTTACTTTATCATAGAATTCTAGGAGGTTTGTTACACAGGATTTGCCCTTCCGGAATCCGTGCTGCATATTTTTGGCTTTTGGCATGTACACCTCATGTAATCTCAATAACCAAATGTAATTCTTTGTATCATGTCCAAATAAACTATTATTATTATTATTATTATCCTGTTCAGCTTGAGGTGCTCCACCATTCTTTTCCTGATGATTTTCTCCAGGACTTTGCACACTATACACGTTAGTGACACCGGTCTATAGATTAGTGCCTCTTTTCTGTCTCCTTTTTTATAGGTGGGGACTACTTTGGCCTTCTTCCATACCTCAGGTAGCTGCCCAGTTTCAAGGGATGTGTTGAATATTATATTAAGTGGCACACTCAGTACTTCAGCTCCTTCCCGAAGAACCCATGGGGAGATATTGTCTGGACCCATCGCCTTTGAGGTATCAAGGTCACTGAGTAACTGCTTCACCTCCTCATTTGTGTGTATGCCCTCTAGCATTTGATACATCCCTCGTTGGTGACGTGCCCCATCCTGTCTACCCAGCTTCCTTCCTTCCTCAACTGTGAATACTTCCTTAAACCTCAAGTTGAGCTCCTCACATACCTCAACTTGAGGTTTAAGGAAGTATTCACAGTGGAGGAAGGAAGGCAGCTGGGTAGACAGGATGTGTCGTGTGTGACAGGATGGTGTGTGTGTGTGTGTGTGTGTTGTGTGTGTGTGTGCGTGCGCACACGCATCTCAGTCTTTGAAAAAAGGAGAGGGGTCACTTTAACACGCTAGACCACGCTACTCTTTTGAATATTATAGAAATATTTCACACCCTATTCCACATTAACATATACTAATATTTAATACTATAATATTTACTGGTGTACACGTACTCACATAATTGTACTCACCTAATTATTGTTGCAGGGGTCGAGACTCAGCTCCTGGCCCGGCCTCTTCGCTGTCCACTACTGGGTCTCTGCTCTCCCTGCTCCATGAGTTTATCATACCTCGTCTTAAAACTATGTATGGTTCCTGCCTCCACTATATCTTTCTCTAGACTATTCCACTTCCTGACTACTCTGTGGCTGAAGAAATGCTTCCTAACATTCCTTTGACTCATCTGAGTCTTCAGCTTCCAGTTGTGTCCCCTTGTTTCTGTGTCCCCTCTCTGGAACATCCTGTCACTGTCTACCTTGTCGATTCCCTGCAGTATTTTGTATGTCGTTATCATGTCTCCTCTGACCCTTCTTTCCTCCAGTGTTGTTAGTCCTATTTCTCTCAACCTTTCTTCATAGGACAGACCCTGAGTTGTGGAACTAACCTTGTCGCAAACCTTTGCACTTTCTCTAGTTTCTTTACGTGCTTGACCAGGTGTGGGTTCCAGACTGGTGCTGCATATTCTAGTATGGGCCTAACGTACACGGTGTACAGTGTCTTGAACGATTCCTTGTTAAGGTAACGGAACGCTAATCTTAGGTTTGCCAGTCGCCCATATGCTGCCGCAGTTATCTGGTTGATGTGTGCCTCCGAAGACGTGCTTGGTGTTATACTCACCCAAAGGTCTTTCTCCTTTGCCGAGGTTTGTAGCCTTTGTCCGCCTAGCCTGTACTCTGTCAGCGGTCTTCTTTACCCTTCTCCAATCTTCATGACTTTGCATTTGGTGGGATTGAATTCGTGTGTTAGTATGTGCGTGCATGTTTACTAGCTTGTTCTTTGAGAACAAAGGGAGGGGAGGGTCGCTAGGCTATACAACTCTTCTGAAGATTTTAAATCACTTACTAAATGTTGTCAGTGTTACCCCTGATAAAACAAAAAACAAAAGGTTAACATTTTACCTACTTAAGAAAACATATAAAAGCAATACTATACAATGCACAAAATCAGAGAGAAATATCAGCCAATGCTTAACATCCATGAACAGAAAAAGGATAACAAACCAGATGTATATAAAAACCCGAAGGGCATAAATCACAAAAAAGCACACTAAAGACAAATATTGACAATATGACAAAAAATACAAAATTAGTCCTCACCCAAGGCTCAGCACTTCCACGTCTGTGTTATACAGACGGCAACCCGAAGGAACTTTATTACATTACAAAATTATAACACAATATAAAACACAACAATTTAAACAATATAATAATAAGTACAAACAGTGCCGTCCTCTACAAATCTACACACACTATTGACCATTAAACATCGATAATTTAGTTACACAGTAAGCAAAAACATACCAATTCACAAGTATATAAATACGTAATACCAAAATACTCATACACACATTTCCAATGCAGAAACATTTTTATACAAGACAAGAACATAGGTAAAGGACACATAGGTAAAGGTAGGACACAATGTTGAAACATATGATAAACCCACCTCAGGAAACACCCTAAGCGTTACATATGTCATAATGGAAAAGGCTTCATACCTAAGTGGGTTAAAATATAAGAACCATATATAAAAACACTATAAAGAGGAACATGCTACACCTATAACTATACATCACCAAATCCAGTAGGTTATGAAGAAAAGCCCCTACGGTTACCCCTATCACCTATGCCCCACAGGGGTTCCCCCCCTCCCCGTCTTCCGTCATACCACACATACCTCGCATTCCTCAGTCATGTGTCATACGCCCGCAGAGTCCACTGTCACCCCCCTCCCCTTCCCTTCATTCATAAACACTTCCCCACCATGTATACACCCCCTCCCTGTCACCGGTCAGTCCTTTTAAAACCCGTCCCCCCTCAGCTCTAGTAACCCACCCACCACCAACTCCCTATAACCCACAGAAAAAGCTGAATCCCACCTCTGACCATAAAGATCCCTACTTCTACATTTTGTCCTATAAAACATAGCAGCCAAAGCCTTGAATCTACACTCCCCCAACACCCCCCTCATTCCCCATGACACATACAAGTAGTCCACCACCAGGTACAAGACCGCCCATCTCACCCCTCCTACATCAAAACTTAAGGCCCACAAGGTCGAAAGCCCTTTCACCCCCACCCTTCATTCCACCTTCATAAAACCATTCACGCACTACGCTCAATAAAGGTTAAAAATATACTGCATGGTACGCCATATCCTCCTCCCTGCATCTATCACACAGACCTCCCTCCCCTATCCCCATGTGGAACAAAATTGCCTTCGATGCAACAATCCCCATTAGAAACCTATACACAAATCCACATACTCTGGGTTTAAGCCACAACTTCCTTAATCCTTTCCATATACCCTTCCAATCATACACTGGGTATATCGCCGTCCCTGCAGCACCTACCCTCACACCCACCCCCTCTGCCCAGGAGACTCGCTGAGATCCTCCTCGGCTCCATAACCACCATGATGCACCTCAACATTCCTTCACACTCCCTCAGATCATTCCCCTTCCACCACCTTCTGACATCTTCCATAACCAATCCCACCCTTCTCCCACACACCCCACCTACCCTGAGGTATCGATGCTTAATATAAACACACTGCAAACGCCTTGCTAATGGGATAAGCCCCAAACCTCCTTGACATACCCTCGTCATTACCACTTCCTTACTTAACCACGCCCTCCCATAACCCCATATATAACGTAAGACCCTTCTTTGCAATTCCCTTACATCCTCAAATATAATAGGGAACACCGCCACCACATGCTACAGTTTACTAAACACTAAGGAGTTGACGATCACCACCATCTGATGCAATGTGACGTCCTCAGGCTGCCAACCACCCATGTGCTTAATTGCCTCCCGCACTACCATCCCTGCATTAATCTCCCGGGCCTCCACCGGATCCGCCCAGTACAAAACCCCACAAATCTTCACTTGCTCCACCATTACCCACCCCCTTCCCTCCACGACCCTCCACCCTACCCACCAACCTACCTCCAACAATTTAGATTTCGCATAATTTACTTTCATCCCAGTAGCCTTCACAAAAATCTCTACAATACACCCAACATTCTCTAACTCCTCTACATCTCTCACTAGTACCGTGGTATCATCCACATATCCAACAATCCCTGCATCCCCCCTTCCCCTCAGCCACCCCTCCTGAAACTAAACGATAAAAGGGATCTTGCAAGCATGCAAACAATACTTGGGACAAGGGGCATCCCTGTCTCAATCCCTTATCCATAGGCACCTCCTTTCCTATCCTACCATTTACCTATACCCTAACCTTGGCTCCCCCATACAGAGTCTCTACCCAGCCTACTAATTCATCCCCAAAACCCTGCCGCTTCATGATATCATACAACATACTTCTTTGTACACTATCATAAGTGGCACTCCAATCGATACCCAACACCCTCCCCCCTTCGACACTCTCAATAAAATTCCTAATCTGACCATGACCCATGCCCATGCTTCTACCTGGAATCCCACATTGCCCCTTATGTAAGACCATTCCCAACACTTTTTTAAGCCTATTACATAAGAACATATGAAAAAAGGAACACTGCAGCAGGCCTACTGACCCATGCAAGGCAGCAACTTAGCGAAGATCTTACAATCCACAAACATTAAAGAAATAAATCTATAATCCTTCATCGTCTTTCATTCCTCCTTTTTTCTTCACCAAAACCACCACCCCAGTGTTCTGCATACTTCCCAATACCCTCCCATTCTTCATACAATTGAACACCTTAACTAAGCAATCCCTTAGGGTCTCCCAATTATGCACATAGAAATCATTAGGGAGACCATCTAATCCAGGGGCCTTCCCTTTGCTCAAACCCTGCACTGCCTCCCATACCTCTTCTTCGCTAATCTCTCCCTCCATGTCCTTCCTGTCTTCCTTACTAACTATACACCTAATTCCTTCCCCTATTATTGCCCTTTCCCTCACCCCCCTGTCCCTCCTGCAAATACTCCTTAACCCAGTGATATACATAGTTACTTATTCCTTCCATAGTTCTTAGCAATTGTCCCTCCCTATAGCCCCGAACTCCTGACACACCTCCAACGTCATCATAGTTGTGTCCCTTTGCTGCTTATTAAAACGTCGGAGCACACAAGCTGATGGCCTGTTGCCCCATAAGACCTCCTCTAGCCCCGCTCTCACTCGTGTCACATTAAATCTTTCATTCTGCAATTCTTGCAGGCTACCTTTCAGAATTCCCATCTCATCCACCCTAGAATTCCCTCCTTTTTTGTAACAATCCTCCAGTTAACCCTCCAAGTACCTTTGCAATCCGAATTTTCCCCAATTCTCCTCCCTGCCCATTTTTGTATAGTACTTCCTGATACATGGCTTTGCCCACATTTCCCACCAACCCAGTAAGTCCCCCGCATGCTGACTTTGGTCCCATTGCCCCTGCCACCATGCAGCAAAACTCTCTCCCTCACCAACTCCTTGCAGTAAACTTACATTCAATTTCCAATAGCTATCATACCTTTTAATCATTCCTTCCCAGCTGACATCCGCCAACACACCCCAATGGTCAGAATATCCTATGTCCATCACTTCGACCTTACCTACTTGTATTGCCTTAGTTACATAAATCCTATCTAGTCGTGCCTGATATCCCCGCCTCACAAACGTGTGCTCCACACACCATCCTCCTCTCCAAACTAAATCCATCACCCCGGCTGCTCCTAATACCTCCCTCAACACCACCAGGACACAGCCCGCTCCCCTGGGCTCTACATCCTTACCCCGAATTACACAGTTCCAGTCTACTCCTATAATGGTTACCTCAGGCAGTCCTCTCAAATGATACAGCAGTACGTCCCTCACGAAACGCTCCTTAGTATGCCTGCATATACACACCGGCATATACACACTTATAAAACTCATGCGCACATCTCCCCACACCCCGTCCACCCTCACCACCCTACCTTCCTCACCCATCTTCCACGCTAATAGCTTAAAAGGGCTGACCTCGCGCATTACCACAGCAGCCCCTCCCTTTAATTTCCCTGACCCACCTGCATACACTCGGTACCCATTCAAACACAAATCTCTCGCACACCTGAAATTATGTTCCTGTACAAAACAAATATCTACCTGTGTTAAGTAAAAGGACACAAATGCAACTAATGTGACATTTTATTGTGGCAACGTTTCACTCTCCAGGAGCTTTTTCCACTTGAAAAAGGTCCTGGAGAGTGAAACGTTGCCACAATAAAATGTCACATTAGTTGCATTTGTGTCCTTTTACTTAACATATTGTCGGTAATTCTATCAATATTAAAACAAATATCTACCTGAAAACGTTGTATAGTCACCTCAAGCCATCGTCGTTTCACCTCGGCCCAAAGGCCATTAACATTTATAGTGAGAATTCTGAAGACAACATTGGGTGTTTTCCTCGAAACCTCTGAATTTTTGGTGCTCCTCCCCCCTTCTCCTTCGCCCCCTGACACCCCACCCTGTCCCCTGCGGGCCACATCTACCGATGGCTTTGTACAAACTTGCTGAGCAGGTGTGATCACGTCCTCATCGGACCCACCCACAGGCCTTTTACGTGAATCACCACTATGTCCCATAGCCAAATTTTCCAACTGTTCATCCTGCCTGTGGACTACAGCCACCACATCCTGCACCACCAGGTTAGATTCCCCGTCATGTGATGTAAGCCCACCCTCCCCAGGCAGCTCCACAGGCTCCACATGTCCATCACCAGGCTCTAAAAGGGACTCCTTTCCAGGCATGCCAAGGAAATCTCTGAGGGCATCTTGCAAAACAGGAGGCAAGTCCCCCTGCAAAATCCCCTCATTTACAGGTTCAACCCCCCCCCCTCTTGTTTTTCTGCACCCGAGCCCTCAGGCAATGTCTCACAGGTGACGCCTGGCTCGTCCACCTCATCACTCCACCTTTTACTCTGTCCCACACTAGGTGGTACTGGCACCACACTCTTTGCCTTGTCAACCTACATTTCCTCCATTCATTCTTCCTGATGGCAGTCCTTCCTCCTCCCACAAGCAGCTGCAACATGATCATATGCCCCACATAGTCTGCAGGTTCATTGCTGGCCGGCATATCTGATGTAGACTTGAGTCCTAAAATCATCAAGGACAACATACGAAGGTATAGGCCTTCGTAGAGTCATTTTAAGGGAATATGACCCTTCTTGTAATCCTGTGTAAATTCCGTCGATCCATTTACCTATCATAGCCGTATGGACCACTCCAAATTGCTGTAACGCTTGACAAATAACCACATCTTCAACTTCAAATGGGACACTGCGAACTCGAATAAAGGTATAATATCGGGAGACATCCATCAAGCATACCTCCAAGCCAGCGTTGATCACCATTCGTTTATTCTGAAAGCCATCCACGACCCTCTCGTACACCACCACCGTTGCAAACTTGACAAAGATGTGGTACACACCATTCAGCGATATCCCTTGCAATTCCTCAGCATGAATGCCATATACATGTACTGTGTCTTACTCTGTGTGATGGTACTAGGTGTGTGTGTGTGTGTGTGTGTGTTAGTTACCATTTTGTCCTAGGCACATGTTGATTAGACACTAGGCCTGTTGTATGTATGTGTGAGTGTGTATGTTTGTAAGGAAACACTTCGAAATGTTTCCGCCCGGAATAGAACCCGGGCCCTCCGTGCGTGAAGCGAGAGCTTTACCACCAGGCCACCGGGGCTTTGTGTGTACTCACCTATTTGTGGTTTCAGGGGTCGAGTCATAGCTCCTGGCCCCTGTGTGTGGGTGGGTGGGTGTACTCACATATTTGTACTCACTTATTTGTGGTAGTTTGTTCTTGTACCTTTTCTTAAAGCTGTGTATGGATCCAGCCTCCACTACATCAATCTCCAGAGTGTTCCACTTCCTAACAACTCCATGACTGAACAAATACTTCCTCATATCCTTGTGACTCCTCCGAGTTTTCAACTTCCAACTGTGGTCCCTTGTTGTTATGTCCCATCTCTGAAATATTATGTCCCTATTCACCTTGTCAATTCCTCTCAGTATTTTATGTCGTTATCATGTCTGCCTGTCCCTCCTGCTCTCCAGTGTCGTCGGTTGATGTCCCTTTACCTCTCTAAAAACTCACAATAATAATTACAGGTATATTTTTATAGTTCTTTCCTTTATTAAAAATTACTTTCTCCTTGAACTTCGTGATTTTTGCATATATAATAAACATATCTCTGCTTGTCATAATCCAGATGACGTACGTGATGGACCTGCTGGATAAGTACCCAGCCTTCAGTGTCAGCGGCTTCTACGTTGTGGCCAAGGCCAGACTGGTTGATGTGAGTAACCAAACCTTAGCAGTGAATGAATAGTCGCTGAAAAAATGCAAAATGCACTCGGAGAAATATTAATTAACACATTCTGTTTGATTTGTTTTTGCTTGCAGATTGCTAGCTTCATGGTTACGTATCTCGTGATTTTGTGGCAGTTCCGATCAGCTGAAGTGGAGAGACAAGCAACAACACTTGGAACTGCACAGTGATATATACAGTTGCTGGTAGAATATAACCTGATCCTTGTAACAACACCTCAACATTGACATAGCTGTAGTTGCTAGTAGGATGTGACCAGAGAATTACCATGAAACCAGGATCTGCACAGTATTACAATTCTTGCTGCATGAAGGAAATTATCAAAACCAGTAACACCATCACCTGCACAGTGAAAATTATGTAGCTGCTTGTATAATATCACTAGTGCCTCTAACAACACAGTAACTGATCAGTGATACAGCTGTTGCTGTCAGTAGAATGTGGCCATTACCATGCAACAACACCAGCATCTGGTGTTGTTGCATGGTACTTTTTTTTTTTATTTATTTTATTTAAAAACACATATACATAACAATCCAATAAATGCCCAAAAATAAATCTGGCTCATATAAATAAAAACAAGCAAACAGAACAGGAATAAACACATCTGTCAATATATCCTATAATAAGAACCCGTGCCAAAAGCACATAAACAAAAAATGTCCATCCTACTACCCATCCTAGCTATTTTTTTCTATACAATAACATAACACACTGTCAATGAAACTGTACATACACTGTCTCAAAAACACCGTAAAATTAAACCGTTGGTTACATATTCTACTTCTTCCCTACCACAAAACGCAGTACATAGGCATGAAATAACATAAAACCTTAAACTTTCTGCCTATAAAACAGTTTTTGCACAATAACACATAAAAACAACTGACCCCCGTAACAAGGGTCACACCACAACATCATCTTAAATAAGAAATACATTAACATCAAGCCATCACTACCGTAGACAACACTGTCTACAACACAACGTCACACTCCCACACCGGAGAATAAGTCCACACAAAACAAATTTGTGTTGCATACATATACAAACACTCTAGAAAAAACACATAAATATGCAGAAGCTGCACATAATGTAAAATGCAAACAAAAGATAGTAAACACACACAGAATACAGTACTAAAAACGTTAAACCTAAGAAAAACATAGCAAAACATCAACTTAATCCTACATGAATTGCCACAGATACCTGGGCCAACTGCACCCAAGCACACCTGCACACTGTCGGTTGTCTAACACCTAATACCTCCTAACCTCCAACCTGCCACATAAATGCAAACTGCCAGCACATCACCACCGACAAACCCTACTACTTGATCTTTAGAATATTACACTACTACATCCTAGAGGAAAACCCCATGCGTCCATCACCCCTATGACCCCCCCCCCAACCAACATCACTCCAAGTCTGAGTCAACACACACCTGAAAAATTACCTACAACCCCATAAAACCCCCGAAACGTCCAAAACTCGGACACCCACGATACCACCCCGACCCAACCCATCCTAGCTTCAACCCTGTATACCCACGCCTAACCTACCACACATCAATCAAAACAAACTATAACCTAGTCAACCCCTTCCCGATATGCCAAACCTCCCCCCTCCCCCCCACTCGGCCAGTCCCCCTCGATTGGCTCCTACTTCATCCCCAAAACTTTAAAAGGGACACCACCGTCATCATTCTATAACCCTCAGAGAAAGCCTCAACCCAAGTTCTCCCATACAAACCCTGATTCCTACATTTCGTCCTGTAAAAATGTGCCGCCAAGGCACGAACCCGCCTCCCACCCACTACCTCGTGCATACCCAACGACACATATATGAAATCAACCACCAGGTACATTAACCCTCTACGTACATTTTCCTCAAACCCACCAATATCCAGGCTTAAAGCCCCTAACATCGAAAGCCCACACCCACCTACACTCCTCAGAACCCGTCCAAACCATTCCCGTACCCCGCCTAAATCTTCACAAAAATACACCGCATGGTACAACGTATCCAAAAGCCCACATCTCAAACAAGTACCCTCACTCGCTAAACCCATTAAAAACAATTGCGCTTTAGAAGCCAAGATTCCATGTAGGAATCGAAAAACCGTTTCCCTAACCCTCGCCCTCAGCCTCAACTTCCGGAAACCTACCCAAGTCGCCCGCCAATTATACTTTGGGTACTCTGCTACCACCTGCACTATACCCCCCTCCCCCAAACTTGTCCACTTGGCACAACGCTCATATTCTCCCGTGGCGACTCATCCATAGTATCCACGACCACCACGTCATCCTTCCTCATACCCTCAGCAGCGCCATGTCTCTGATGGCCCATCCGACGATCACATGTCGCCGCCACATGTCCAGGTAATCCACACAGGCGACACGTTCGAACTTGGCCTGCATAAGTCACATAGACTTGCTGCCGGAACTCATCCATCATGACGTAAGAAGGTATCTGACGTTTGAGCGTCATTTTCAAAGAAAATGAACCTTCTGGCAGCCCGGCATAAGTCCCCTGTGCCCACCGTCCCACCGTTGCTGCATGGACGTCACCAAATTGACTGAAGACGTTTCGCACATCAACATCCAACGCTTCGAACGGCACGTTTCGAATCCGTATATAAGTGTAGTACCGGGACACATCTCGAAGCCGTACCTCTAATCCCGTGTTGACGACAATCCTCTTCTCCTGATACGTGTCAACCACTCGCTCATATGCGCTGGCCACTGCAAACTTGACAAAAATCCTCGACGAACCGTTGAGAGATATTCCAAATAATTCTTCATTGGATATCCCTAAAGAATCCCTCAAAATAGCTGGGAGGAGAACATCTGCGTTGCTTGGGTAAATCGCGCCCTGCAACACTTCAATACAGACAGTATTGACACATCGTCTGTAGCGCTCCACCATGTTGATGAAAACTACCAGTTCTCAACTCCACCGCTAGGGACCAAAAACAAGCACACCCGCACTCCGCAAAGGCTGGGCAGCGATTTTGCATAGTACTGGCAACATTCTAATAGATTATGACCCCTAAAACACTAGCACCTACACAGTGATACAGATATAACTGTATTATAATAAGACTGGCACTCTGCTACATTATTAGCAAATTCACATTCATACAACTGTATTTCCTGGTAGAAAATGACCAGATTCCTGCACTGTTCTTACTCTTGTGAAGGGAAAGGGCATGATAATTTTATCGCATGAATGTCTATAACTGGTGCTCCTGTGTCTCCTGGAATGGTCCTCACAGACTAGCAATGAGGAGCTCTGTCACTGGTGTGTTCCTAGTAATGCAACATGTCCTTTACCTGTAATTTCCAGATTGCCTCAGAATAATCGCAGGTAATAATATTTAAATCAGACACAAATGGATACTTTGAATAAAGAAATAATTATAAAGCAGACACAAATAGATGTGTCTTTCTAAGCAAAAAAGTATTTACTATTCCAAGGTATTATCAAGCATCAAGTTGCCATAAACATATAAGATAATGAGATGGATTTCTGTCGCTGTGCGATCCCAGATACATATCCGCCACATTACAAAATGCAAATCCCTTTTACGTCAATGCAAGCGATTAGCAAGGTGCGGAGTGCGTCATACATGTGCAGGTTCTAAGTACTAAAGTGGAAAATGGGACTCTGGTAATTATCCTCTTATAAAAAAAAAAAAACTAGCAACAGTTGAGTAGCTGAGCCACACCCATTATTACCCTCCTCAGGTACTTCAACCTCTCAAATATGTAATGGAAGACACACACGCCCCCGGTGGCCTAGTGGGTAAAGCTCTCGCTTCACGCACGGAGGGGCCGGGTTCAATTCCCTGTGGGGCAGAAACATTTCGAAGTGTTTCCTTACACACACACACACATACATACAACAGGCCTAGTGTCTAATTGACATGTGCCTAGGACAAAATGGTAACTAACGGTAAATTCTATCAGAAATAGTTGGTGGTAGCGCGCTGGGTCAGCGGGAACTTAGCAGTGACCTTATGTAGCTTTATGAAAAGTGAGCTTCGAGTCTTGTGTGTATTCGACTGAAGAAACTTAACTGTGTACGTGAAACATTACATAATAAAGATACCTAAGTGTTGCACATGTGTCTTAATCATCAACTTGTTGGTATTGAATAACATTATCATATTAATTAGTTAATATTAGTTAATAGTTCAGGTCGGACCGAAACGGCATTATGTTTGTCTATGTGCGGTTTATTTGTGTAATGACCCTTCTGGGTTTAGCGCTTGCTGATGATAGTAGTAGTACTGGTACTACTACTACAACTACTACTACTACTACTACTACTAATAATAATAATAGAAATAATCAATGGGAAACAGTTCTTAGCTCCCTAAACCAACAAGTGTTAAGATAAGTTGAATAAAAAGACATTCAATATGGGAATGTTTGTCAGAGAAAGCTGACAGGAACGTTATATAGAGGTGAACGTGGAAGAACGTTCAGAAGAAAACTTGTCACTGCTTGACAACGAGTTTAGGTCAACGGGGCAAAGAAAATGTAAATCATGAGATTACTGATATAAAGAATAAACATAAACATTCCTACATGACGGGAGAATGACAAAGGAAACATAAAGCAATACAAGGAATTGTATGAAGCAATTATTATTATTATTATGATTATTTTTATTAATATTATTATTATTATTATTATTATTATTATTATTATTATTATTATTATTATTATTATCATTTATGATTATTATTTTTATTATTATTATTATTAATATTATTATTATTATTATTATTATTATTATTATTATTATTTTATGATTATTTTTATTATTATTTTTCTTCTTCTTCTTCTTCTTGTTCTTCTTCTTCTTCTTCTTCTTCTTCTTCTTCTTATTCTTCTTATTATTATTGTAATAATATCAGACGCTAAACCCACATGAGTCATACCGCTGCCAAAAAACCCTAATTACCTTAAGGTCAGTTGCCTCCAAGGTGTCGCAGTGTGCGGTTGTCTGCTCCGCACCTAGCCCTCTGGTGTTGAAAACCGTCTTTACCTAACAAGATAGCCAGCGACGAGTTCATACCGTTTGTGTAGAACTACTACAGGGATCTTTATTGGATCACAACGTCGACGTTCTTCTCCTACAAATTCTGCGAGACATATATAAGATCGCTAACCATGACAAGAAGATTATCAGGAAAAGAGTGGTGGAGCACCTAGTACGGAATGGACTAGTGCATGACAACCATCACAGCTTCAGGGAAGGAAAATCCCGCATCACAAACCTATTAGAGTTTTATGACAAGGTAACAGAAGACACAAGAGAGAGAGAGATGGGTAGACTGCATCTTCTTGGACTGTAAGAAAGCTTTCGACACAGTACCACACAAGAGACTGGTTGAAAAGCTACTGGAGCAGACAGGAATATGAGGAAAAGTACTGCAATGGGTCAGGGAATACCTGACCGAAAAGAAAAACGTGTGTCGGTACGAGACGAGGTGTCAGAGTGGGTGGATGTGTCGAGTGGGGTTCCAGAAGGGTCAGTCCTAGGTCGGGTGCTGTTTCACGTATATGTGAACGACATGACGGATGGACATATTCAGAGGTGTCCCTGCTTGCAGACGATGAGGAGAACACAAGCGATCTAGAACCAGGTAAGCCTACAGGCTGCAAGCCTGGTTCGACAAATGGCCCTTAGAGTTTAACCCCAGCTAGTGCAAAATTATGAAACTTGGGAAGCACAAAGGAGACCGCAGATGGAGTACAGCTTAGGACAGAGGCTGCAAAATTTACTCAAGGAAAAGAAACTAGGGTGAGCATCATATCGAGCACATCTCCTGAGGTGCACATCAACCAAATAAGTGTTGCAGCATACTGGCGCCTGGCAAACCAAAGAATAGCGTTTCGACATCTAGGTAAGGAGTGATTCACTACACTTTACACAGTGTACGTCAGGCCCATATTGAAGTATGCAGTATCAGTATGGAACCCACACCTGGTCAAACACGTCAAGAAATTAGAGAAAGTGTAAAGGTTTGCAATAAGACTAGTCTCGGAGGTGTAGGGGTTTTTCCTACGAGGAGAGGTTAAGGGAACTCAACCTGACATCACTGGAAGACAAGAGGGATGGAGAGGACATGATAACAACATATAAAATACTGAGAGGAATTGACAAGATATACATGGAAAGTAACAAGGGGTCACTACTGGAAGTTTAAAACTCAGATTCGTCACAGGGATATTAGGAAGTATTTTTTCTGTCATAGAATTATCAGGAAGTGGAACAATGTGGAGAGTGATGTAGTGGAGGCAGGATCCATACATAGCTTAAAGAAGAGGTATTATAAAGCTCATGGAGCGGGAAGAGAGTGGACGTAGTAGCGAAAAGTGAAGAGGCAGGGCCAGGAGATATGGATCAAGCCCAACAATTACAATTTGGTGAGTACACACACACACACACACACACACACACACACACACACACTCACATTATGATAAAGTAACAGAGGTAAGGCAAGAGAGAGAAGGGTGGGTTGATTGCATTTTCCTGGACTGCAGGAAAGCCTTCGACACAGTTCCTCACATGAGATTAGTAAAGAAGTTGGAAGAACAAGCATGTATAACAGGAAGGGCACTGGAATGGATCAGGGAATACCTCACAGGGAGGCAACAACGGGTCATGGTGCGTTATGAGTATCACAGTGGGCGCCTGTGACGAGCGGCGTACCGCAGGGGTCAGTCCTAGGACCAGTGTTATTCTTGGTATATGTAAACGACATGACGGATGGGATAGACTCAGAAGTGTCTCTGTTCGCAGATGATGTGAAATTAATGAGGAGAATCACATCGGAAGAGGACCAAGCAGGACTTCAAACAGACCTGGACAAGCTTGACATCTGGTCTAGCAACTGGCTTCTCGAATTCAATCCCACCAAATGCAAAGTCATGAAGATCGGAGAAGGACAAAGAAGACCGCTGACAGAGTACAGGCTAGGTGGACAAGGGCTACAAACCTCGGCAAAGGAGAATGACCTTGGGGTGAGTATAACGCCAAGCACGTCTCCGGAGGCACACATCAACCAGATAACTGCGGCAGCATATGGGCGACTGGCAAACCTAAGATTAGCGTTCCGTTACCTAAACAAGGAATCGTTCAAGACACTGTACACCGTGTACGTCAGGCCCATACCAGTCTGGAACCCACACCTGGTCAAGCACGTAAAGAAACTAGAGCAAGTGCAAAGGTTTGCGACAAGGCTAGTTCCACAACTCAGGGGTCTGTCCTATGAAGAAAGGTTGAGGGAAATAGGACTAACAACACTGGAGGAAAGAAGGGTTAGAGGAGACATGATAACGACATACAAAATACTGCTGGGAATCGACAAGGTAGACAGGGACAGGATGTTCCAGAGAGGGAACACATAAACAAGGGGACACAACTGGAAGCTGAAGACTCAGATGAGTCAAAGGGATGTTAGGAAGCATTTCTTCAGCCACAGAGTAGTCAGGAAGTGGAATAATCTAGAGAAAGATATAGTGGAGGCAGGAACCATACATAGTTTTAAGACAAGGTATGATAAAGCTCATGGAGCAGGGAGAGCGGAGACCCAGTAGCAGACAGCGAAGAGGCGGGGCCAGGAGCTGAGTCTCGACCCCTGCAACCACAATTAGGTGAGTACAATTAGGTGAGTACACACACACACACACACAGACGGAGTACAGTCTAGGGGGCCAGAGACTGCAAACCTCAGTCAATGAAAAAGATCTTGGGGAGAGTAAACACCAGGAACATCTCATGAGGCGCACATCAACCAAATAACTGCTGCAGCCTACGGGCGCCTAGCAAACCTAAGAACAGCATTCCGACATCTTAATAAAGAATCGTTCAGGACCCTGTACACTGTGTACGTTAGGCCCATACTGGAGTATGGGCCAAGCACGTGAAGAAGCTCGAGAAGGTGCAAAGGTTTGCAACAAGACTAGTCCCGAAGCTAAGGGGTATGTCCTACGAGGAGAGGTTAAGGGAAATCGACCTGACGACACTGGAGGACAGGAGAGATAGGGGGGATATGATAACAACATATAAGATACTGAGAGGAATTGACAAAGTGGACAGAGACAGAATGTTCCAGAGATGGGACACAGTTGGAAGCTGAAGACTCAGATGAATCACAGAGATGTTAGGAAGTATTTCTTCAGTCACAGAGTGGTCGGGAAGTGGAATAAATTAGGAAGCGATGTAGTGGAGGCAGGCTCTATACATAGCTTTAAGCAGAGGTATGATAAAGCTCATGACGCAGGGAGAGTGACCCAGTAGCGGCCAGTGAAGAGGCGGGGCCATTAGCTATGACTCGACCCCTGCAACCACAACTAGGTGAGTACAACTAGGTGAGTACACATACAAACACACACACACATGCATACACACACACACACAGACCAGTGTCACTGACATGTATAGTATGCAAGGTCATGGAGAAGATTAGCAGAAGAGTGGTGGAACACTTAGAAAGGAATGAGCTTATCAACGACAGCCAGCACGGTTTTAGGGATGGGAAATTCTGCATCACAAACCTACTGGTGTTCTATGACAGGGTGACGGCAGTATGACAAGAGAGAGAGAGAGGGGTGGGTAGATTGCATTTCCTTGGACTGTAAGAAGGCATTTGACACAGTTCCACACAAGAGATTAGTGCAAAAGCTGGAGGACCAGGCAGGAATAACAGGGAAGGCATTACAATGGATCAGGGAATACCTGTCAGGAAGACAGCAGCGAGTCATGGTACGTGCCGAGGTGTCAGAGTGGGCGCCTGTAACGAGCGGGGTGCTACAGGGATCAGTCATAGGACTGGTACTGTTTCTGGTATTTGTGAACGACAAGACACATGACGGAAGAAATAGACTCCGAAGTGTCCCTGTTTGCAGACGATGTGAAGCTGATGAGACGAATTCAATCGGAAGAGGACCAGACAGAACTACAGGGAGTTCAACCCCACCAAGTGCAAAGTCATGAAGATTGGTGAAGGGCAAAGACCACAGATGGAGTACAGTCTAGGTGGCCAGAGCCTACTAACCTCGCTCAAGGAAAAGGATCTTGTGGTGAGTATAACACCGGACACATATCCTGAGGAACAAGTCAACCAAATGACTGCTGCAACATACGGGCGCCTGGGAAACCTAAGAGCAGCATTCCGACATCTTAATAAGGAGTCATTCAGGACCCTGTACATTGTGTATGTTAGGCCCATATTTGAGTATGCAGCGCCAGTTTGGAACCCACACCTAACCAAGCATGTAATGAAACTAGAGAAAGTGCAAAGGTTTGCAATAAGACTAGTCCTGGAGCTAAGGGGTATATCCTACTAGGAGAGGTTAATGGAAATCGACCTGACGACACTGGAAGACAGGAAAGATAGGGGGATATAATAACGACATATAAAATACTGAGAGGAATTGACAAGGTGGACAGAGACAGGATGTTCCAGAGATGGGACACAGTAACAAGGGGTCACAGTTGGAAGATGAAGAATCAGATGAATCACAGGGACGTTAAGAAGTATTTCTTCAGTCACAGAGTTGTCTTGGAAGTGATGAAGTGGAGGCAGGATCCATACATAGTTTTACGAAGAGGTATGATAAAGCTCATGGAGCAGAAAGAGTAACCCAGTAGCGACCAGTGAAGAGGCGGGCCCAGGAGCTATGAATCGAACCCTGAAACCACAACTAGGTGAGTGAAATTGGAAAAGAGAATGGAGGAGGAGAAGAAGAAATGGGAGTCACAAGTTGAAGCTGCAGTATCCAGGATAAGGACCCAAGAATATCAAGTAAATAGGCTGAAGCAAGTTACAGGGGTATTGACCAGAGGAAACATAGAATATGAAGCAGGTTCACCCCTACTGAGCAAGGAGCCCAACAGGAATGAAAGAGACATAACTTATGCTAAGGCCCTATCAGCCCACAAAGCAGGGCCAAGAAATGAAAGACGAGAGCAGCTGGGAACAGGGGTGGTGGTGGGAGAGGGGGTTGAAGGTGGAGAGGGGAATAGGTCACATGCAGAGGCACTACCATGCCACCAAGAGCTACAGGAAAAAATAAGGAAGAAAATGGAAATGTACTAACAGGAACCAGAGACACAAAGGGAAAGGCAACGGGAGGAGGAGAGGGAAAAATCAGTGTTTATTCATGGGCTTCAGGAGAGCGAGGGAAGAACACAAAATGAAAGATGGCAGTAAGAAAGACAGGATATTGAAAACATAATCAAAGAAATAGGCAAAGAGGACATGTCTGAGATAGAATATTTTCAGAGAATAGGGGGTACTTGAAGGTGAGAAAACAGCCAGTCATGCTGATTTTCAAGGCAGAAACAATGCAAAACAGCATTCTGCAAGAAAAACCATGGCTGAAGTAATTATCAGCATACAAGAGGGTGTTCCTAGACTGAGACAGAACAAAAACAGAATGACAACACCTGAGGGAGAGGACACAAAAGCGAAAGGAGCTAGGAAGAGAGACAAGGACAGAATCAGCAGAGGACAGCCAGAGCAGGGCAGAGCAACAAGAGCAAGCACACACAGAACCACCCCCAGAACTCCACAACCAAACACGCTATCCCAACACAGACCACAGTCCTCACAGCCCCGACCCCACACTATGCTGTAAAATCCCGCAGCACATTGCTAGGTTCCCCACCCTCGTAGGCCCCCAAAACACAGTGTTGGAGAGGAAACTGAAGGTATGGTACACCAACGCGGATGGAATAACGAATAAGTAGGAGGAGTGGCATGAAAGAGTCAAAGAGGCATCACCGGACATCCTAGCTCTCACAGAAACCAAGCTCACAAGGATGATAACACATGCCATCTTTCCAATGGGGAATCAGATCCTGAGGAAAGACAAAGGAAACAGAGGGAATGGAGGAGTGGGACTGCTGATCAAAAAACCAATGGGATTTTGATGATCTGGAGAGAGGAGACAGAAGAGAAGCAAGAGATTTCATAATAGGAACGCTTCAGTCTGGAGGTCCCAAGGTGCTAATTGCAGTGATGTATAACCCACCACAGAACAGCAGGAGTCCAAGACAAGGCCAAGACCAAGGCTGAAGTAGCCAGAAGAGCTCCTTTTGGGTGACTTCAACAACATGGAAATTGATTGGGAGAACTTTGAGCCACATGGGGGCCCAGAAACGTGGAGGGCTAAGATGATGGAGGTGGTACTGGAAAACCTCATGTACCAACACGCAAGGGACACTACCAGAGAGAGAGGAGAGGATGAACCAGCGAGACTGGACCTAGTATTCACCTTGAGTAGTGCAGATATTGAGGACATAACATATGAAAGACCCCTCAGGGCCAGTGATCATGTGGTTCTGAGCTTCGAATACACAGTAGAGTTACAAGTGGAGAGAGAAGCAGGAAGGGCTGGACGAATGAAGCCAAACTACTAAAAATAGGACTACGCAGGCATGAAGAATTTCCTGCAGAGGATTCAGTGGAACAGATAACTGGCAGAGAAGTCAGTAAACGAGATGATGGAACATGTGACAACAATATGCACGGAAGCTGAGGAAAGGTTTGTACCCAAGGGTAACAGGAATAACGAAAAAGCCAGGATGAGCCCTTTTTTCCCCCGAAGGTGTAGAGAGGCCAACACTAAGTGTACTAGAGAATGGAAGAAGGATAGAAGGCAAATGAGAGCAGTCGTAGAGACAGAAATGAAAATGCACAGGTAAGAAGGGAATCCCAAAAACAATACGAGAATGACATAGCAGCGAAAGCCAAATCTGACCCAAAGCTGTTGTACAGCCACATCAGGAGGAAAGCAACAGTCAAAGACCAGGTAATTAGGCTGAGGAAGGAAGGAGGGGAGGTCACAACAAATGACCGCAAAGTATGTGAGGAGCTCAACATGAGACTCAAAGAAGTGTTCACAGAAGAGACAGAAGGGCCTCCAGAAAGGGAGAGAGGTGGGGTAAACCATCAAGTGTTGGACACAATACATAAAGCCGAGGAAGAAGTGAAGAGGCTGCTAAGCGAGCTAGATATTTCAAAGGCGATGGGACCGCATATAATTTCTCCATGAGTCCTGAAAGAGGGAGCAGAGGTGCTATGTGTAGCACTAACAACAATCTTTAACACATCTTTCGAAACAAGGCAACTACCTGAAATATGGAAGACAGTAAATGTAGTCCCAATTTAAAAAAGGAGACAGACACGAAGCATTAAACTACAGACCAGTGTCACTTGACATGTATAGTATGAAAGGTCATGGAGAAGATTATCAGGAGAAGAGTGGTGAAGCACCTAGAAAGGAATGAGCTTATCAACGACAGCCAGCACCGTTTCAGGGACGGTAAATCCAGTGTCACAAACCTACTGGAGTTCTATGACAGGGTGACAGCAGTAAGACAAGAGAGAGAGGGGTGGGTAGATTGCATTTTCTTGGACTGTAAGAATTCGTTTGACACCGTTCCACACAAGAGATTAGTGCAAAGCTGGAGGACCCGGCAAGGATAACAGGGAAGGCACTACAATGGATGAGGGAATACCTGTCAGGAAGACAACAGCGAGTCATGGTATGTGGCGAGGTGTCAGAGTGGGCGCCTGTAACGAGTGAGGTGCCACAGGGATCAGTCCTAGGACCGGTACTGTTTTTGGTATTTGTGAACTTGATGGAAGGAATAGACTCCGAAGTGTCCCTGTTTGCATATGATGTGAAGTTGATGAGAAGAATTCAATCGGACGAGGACCAGGCAGAACTACAAAGGGATCTGGACAGGCTGCAAGCCTGGTCCAGCAACTGGCTCCTTGAGTTCAACCACACCAAGTGCAAAGTCATGAAGATTGGGGAAGGGCAAAGAAGACCAGGGAGAGAGAGGACCTAGTAGCGGCCAGTGAGCTGTGAATCGACCCCTGCAACCTCAACTAGGTGAGTACACACAGAATGTGATAGTTCTTCCATATTTTGCAAACTTAGATAAATATTTGACTTCACTCTTCTATTTAAGAGTGTAAGAATTGAAGACACATCCACCTGACGTTTCCTTCGTCCATATTAACCACATCTTTTAGTCGTTAATAATTAAAATCGACTTCATCGAATAGAACATCGTAACAAGCATATACTTCTCCGAAAATGTAAATGATTTCCATTATGATACAATGTCATTAAACTGTCAGCGGTATACAACCGACTTCTTGGTGACTCACTATTACCAAACATAAAGTCAACACCTTCATAACTTTCAAGCCTTATTATCACAAGCCAGTGTAGCGTAGTGTTAAATTGGTATACATTATAAAATTGGTGGGCTACCAACAGATGAAGTACTGAGGAAAGAAGTTTGCTCTGTTCTGTGTACACTATCGATTTTAACCTCTGAAAAAGATAAGTTCTTTTGTATTGTGTCAACTATTTGTTGCATGTACCTATTAAGTAAATGAGGTGTTCAAAAGCAAGGAATGCAACCCTTAAGAGAGAGGCAGGTGCCTATCAGTAAATCAGGTATTTATAGAGTTATCCAGGTAACCACCAAGTTGGACAGGTACAAAATAGTGATCGTTAACAAAGTGAGGCAGGTAAGAATGGTGTCTACCAAGTAAGCCAGACATTCACCATCAAAGGCAGGTACTTACTAAGGAAGTCCTAGCCCATGATAATAATAATACAATCAGAACTAAGCGTTAAACTTCCAATGGTCATACAGCACTGCAGGGTAGGATGTGTTAAATATGTACTGTGCCTGAGAGACTAGTGAAGGTGCAGAGTATGTCAGAAACAGAATCATTAAGGTCGGTGAGGAGCGCTAAAGGCAAAGTACGATTAAAGACGCTGTAATAAAGCTGTTGCTGACAGAGTCAAAATGTGAGTCTGCGACAAAGGAGGGGCTATCAGCGAGGAGGTCATAGAAAGTAGGGGGTTCGAGTGGTGACGACACCGGAGGTAAATCTTGTGTGCTCGCTGGTAGACAGGACTATCTATTAATATATAGAAAAATGACAACCGAACTAGACAATTTTCACAGAGTGGCACTGGGCGCTTCTTCATGAGATACTCATGAGTGTGTGTGTTCGATAGAAAGATGGGGAGCGAAGTCTCCCAGACACGACACCTAAACAAGGTTTGATAGAATACAACTTGTTATGAATCAATTCAGATCATTGTTGTTGTCAACGGTTGCGAAGTTGTCTAAAGATTACAGCAAAATAGTCTGAGAATGGTATACCCCTATGTTGAAGAATTGATTTAAATAGTGAAAATGAAAATGAAAATAAAATAAAAATTCCGCCCCCCTCAAACTGTACATCAAAAATATTCTGTAAAATGTATTTTCATTTTCATTTTCACTTTTCTTATATCATTTGAATAAGATGACATGTTACTCTCTTCTTCAAGCAATATATTTATATATAAATTGTTTTTATACAGATATTTACCCTGTGCATAAAATAAGTAATGTAAACAAAAGAAAATTTGGTCATGATGGGCACCTGGGGGGCACCTGTCTGCCTATTATGTCAACGTTTGACAAATGAATCAAAATAAACTTGGCCGTCTTGAAGCACATTTAAAAGTAAAACAAAGTAGCCATGTAAATTCGAAATCGGAATATTTTCGATCACGAAAAGACCAGTTTAAAAATAGAACAACGATCATTTCGTCATTCTCTGCTCAAACTGCAGTCATTAATCTTGAAGCCGGTTATGAAATTTCTCTACTTATAACAAAAACAGGAAAAATCATACTGTTGGTGAGGATTTAATTAAGCCAGCAATATCAGCTTTTCTCAAAACAGTTCTGTAAAAGATTGTTATGGGGCTATAGCACTCAACTTGTATTTATGTAACTAAGTAGCAGTTACTCACTTTGGAATACCTAATTACATTAAACTGCTGGGGTCACAACTGCCTTAATTCTGTCAAGATAACGGTACACTCTCATGTATGAGAGGCTAGTTAAGTCAAGCCTGTTTTTCAATATAAATAGGTTCTAGTAACACAATTGAAATAAGTAGATTATAAAGTTTGTATTTCTTTTTTTTTATAAGAAAATAAGGTATAATATTGGGAAAAACGAAATTATTGTAGTAGCTAAAGAATTGTGCTTCCCGATGTTCTTTTGTTTGTTGTTGTTTAGTTGGGGAAGAGGCTGGGGTCTTTCATTCTCTGGTGGTTGTGGCGCCAACATGGCAGGACCTCCTCTACCACTATGACTTCAGGGTAAGATTTAAGTGCCCAGGAGGTAAGATTTGTACTTAGTTTCTTTTGAGGTTGGCTACAGTGTGTCAAAATACTGGGTAAGGCCACTAGGAAGAAAGGAAAAGTACTTGTCTCAGATGGGACAATGTGATTGTACTGGCTGGCCTCACCTTAGGGTGTGAACATCCTTTGTTATGAATAGGAAAATGCTTAACAAGTATACTTTGTACATACTTATTTAGAATATATTCCTATTTTTGTAATAGTAGTTTAAATAACATGTTGAGAGGGTTGGTGAAAACATTTCAGAGACTGAGGACGACTAACCATGAATGTAAGTATCCCCTAGACTTTATAAGACCTTATTTAAGCAACCAAACACTAAAGCATGTAGTGAGAACCGTACCATAACCGTACTATAACGTATGATAACTAGCAAATAAAACAAAAATGGTAACAACCACAATCGTAACCGATTATAAGCAAGAAAAAATGATAAAAAATAGTATGACACAAAATTTAACCCTAATAAATAATATGAATGAATTGAAACCGGGAGCAAAATATCAATATACATAGGTGGTGCTCAGAGAGAGGTTAGGGTCTAGGCTCTCCTAGTTACACAAGAAAGGTACAAAGAAGAGAAATTAGGTCAAGATAGGAAGAAACCAAACTGAACTTTCCTATCTCAGACCTGCAAATGGTGCTCACAAATGGGGAATGCGAAAAGAAATCTGGGAAATGTATTCAGCACACGGCCGCACTGTCTGGAGAAAATGAGATGAGGCAAGAACTGAAACATGTCTGGTTTATTTAGGTCAGTCCCTTCAATACATCGACTGATCCATTTTACATTCTATTGTATTCCAGTTGAGACTCCCGTACCTGTTTTTTTTCGTAAAGATACCGAGTGGTTTTTAACTGCTGGATAATCGTTTTTTTTTGAGCAGATCCACTTAGCAAGTTATGTGTTTGGAGATCGGGCCTCTTAATTAATTTTTCCAGTAGTAGGTTGGTAGACAGCAACCACCCAGGGAGGTACTACCGTCCTACCAAATGAGTGTGACACATAAGCCTGTAATTGTTTTGCGTGATGGTAGGATTGCTGGTCTCTTTTTCTGTCTCATAAAAATGCCAGGTTGCAGGTATGTCTTACTAATTCTACTTACACTTATGTCACACTATATACTAACCCCTTTGGGTTTTTCTTCTATTTATCTTCCTAGTTCTTGTTCTTGTTTATTTTTGCTTATCTCCATGGGCATGTGGAACAGAATTCTTCCTCCGTAAGCTATGCGTGTCGTAAGAAGCAACTACATACTGGGAGCAATGGGCTAGTAACCCCTTCTCCTGTATAAATTACTAAAAACAAGATAAGGAAAAACTTTATAAAATTGGGATGTTTGAATGTGCGTGGATGTAGTGCGGATGATAAGAAAGAGATGATTGCTAATGTTATGAATGAAAAGAAATTGGATGTCTTAGCCCTAAGTGAAACAAAGCTGAAGGGGGTAGGCGAGTTTCATTGGGAAGAAATAAATGGGATTAAGTCAGGAGTATCTGAAAGAGTTAGAGCTAAGGAAGGGGTAGAAATAATGTTGAAGGATCAGTTATGGAGAGAGAAAAGGGAACATAAATGTATAATTTCAAGGATTATGAGGATTAAAATAAGGGTTGGATGTGAAAAGAAGGTCATAATAAGTGCATATGCACCTGGAGAAGAGAAGATTGTAGAGGAGAAAGAGAGATTTTGGGAGATGTTAAGCGAGTGTGTAGGAACTTTTGAGCCAAGTGAGAGAGTAATCATGGTAGGGGACCTAAATACTAAAGTAGGAGAAACGTTTAGAGAGGGTGTGGTAGGTAAGTTTGGGGTACCAGGTGTAAATGATAATGGGGAGAATTTGATTGAACTTTGTACAGAAAGGGATTTGGTTATAGGTAACACATATTTTAAGAAAAAGAGGATAAATAAGTATACAAGATATGATGTAGGGCGAAATGACAGTAGTTTGTACATGTTTCTAGAGGGGCCACAGTTATATCAGATCACTTTTTAGTTGTAGCTACAGTGAGAGTAAAAGGTAGATGGGATACAAGGAGAATGGAAACAGCAAGTAAGAGAGAAGTGAAGATTTATAAACTAAAGGAGGAGGCGGTTAGAGTAAGATATAAACAACTGTTGGAGGACAGATGGGCTAGTGAGAGTATAGGCAGTGGGGTAGAAGAGGTATGGGATAAGTTTAAGAATATATTGTTAGAGTGTTCAGCAAAAGTTTGTGGTTATAGGAAAGTGCGTGCGGGAGAGAAGAGCGATTGGTGGAATGATGAAGTAAAGAGAGAAAAAGTTAGCATATGAGAGGTTTTTCAAAGTAGAAGTGATGCAAGGAGGGAGGAGTATATGGAGAGAAAAAGAGAGGTTAAAAAAGTGGTGAAGCAATGTAAAAAGAGAGCAAATGAGAGGGTGGGTGAGATGTTATCAACAAATTTTATTGAAAATAAGAAAAAGTTTTGGAGTGAGATTAATAAGTTGGGAAAGCATAGGAAAGAATGGATTTGTCAGTTAAAAATAGGAGAGGAGAGTTATTAAATGGAGAGTTAGAGGTATCGGGAAGATGGAGGGAATATTTTGAAGAATTGTTAAATGTTGTTGAAGATAGGGAAGCTGTGATTTCATGTATAGGGCAAGGAGGAATAACATCTTATAGGAGTGAGGAAGAACCATCTGTGATTGTGGGGAAAGTTCGTGAGGCAGTGGGTAGAATGAAAGAGGGTAAAGCAGCTGGGATTGATGGGATAAAGATATAAATGTTAAAGGCAGGTGGGGATATAGTTTTGGAGTGGTTAATGTTTTTATTTAATAAATGTGTGAAAGAGGGTAAAGTACCTAGGGATTGGCAGAGATCATGCATTGTTATTTGTATAAAGGCAAAGGAGACAAAAGTGAGTGTAAAAATTATAGGGGAATAAGTCTGTTGAGTATACCTGGTAAAGTGTATGGTAGTTATTATTGAAAGAATTAAGAGTAAGACAGAGAGCAGGATAGAAGATAAACAAGGAGGCTTTAGGAAGGGTAGGGGGTGTGTAGACCAAGTGTTTGCAGTGAAACATATAAGTGAACAATATTTAGATAAGGGTGAAGAGGTGTTTTTGGCATTTATGGATTTGGAAAAGGCATATGATAGGGTGGATAGGAGGGCAATGTGACATGTTGCAAATGTATGGAATAAAAGGTAGGTTATTGAAAGCGGTGAAAAGTTTTTACGAGGATAGTGAGGCTCAGGTTAGAGTATGTATGCGAGAGGGAGATTATTTCCCAGTAAAAGTAGGCCTTAGACAGGGATTTGTGATGTCACCATAGTTATTCAATATATTTATAGATGCTGTTGTAAGAGTTGGAGGAGGTGAATGTGTTCAGATATTTGGGAGTGGATGTGTCAGCAGATGGGTCTATGAAGGATAAGGTGAATCATAGAATTAACGAGGGGAAAAAGGTGAGTGGTGCACTGAATAGCTTTTGGAGATAGAGAACTTTATCTATGAAAGCAAAAAGGGGAATGTATGAGAGTATAGTTATACCAACACTCTTGTATGGGTGTGAGACATGGCTTGTGAATGTTGCAACAAGGAGAAGGTTGGAGGCAGTGGAGATGTCATGTCTGAGGGCAATGTGTGGTGTTAATATAATTCAGAGAATCCGTAGTTTGGAGATTAGGAGGAGGTGTGGGATTACCAAAACTATTATCCAGAGGGCTGAGGAGGGGTTGTTGAGATTGTTTGGACATATAGAGAGGAAGGAACAAAATAGAATGACTTCGAGAGTGTATAAATCTGTAATGGAGGGAAGGTAGGGAAGGGGTCGGCCTAGAAAAGATTGGAGGGAGGGGGTAAAGGAGGTTTTGTGTGCGATTGGCTTGGACTTCCAGCAAGCGTGCGTGAGCGTGTTAGATAGGAGCGAATGGAGACAAATGGTTTTTAGGACTTGACGTGCTGTTGGAGTGTAAGCAAGGTAACATTTATGAAGGGTTTCAGGGAAACCGGCAGGCCGGACTTGATTTCTGGAGATGGGAACTACAGTGCCGGCACTCTGAAGGAGGGGTGTTAATGTTGCATTTTTGTAGCTGTAGTTTAAGCACGCCTCTGGCAAGACAGTAATGGCGTGAGTGATGATGAAAGTTTTTCTTGTCGGCCACCCTGCATTGGTGGGAAACGGCCTATATGTTAATACAAAAATAATAGCTGTTTTTTAAGCTTCCTTTCAGTGGAGATCTGTTAATTGACCTGGGACTGCTGGGAGGATTCTCCTCTACCAGTCTATTCATATGCCAGAGTATTACAGCTGGAATAGGAATAGATAAATACATGAACAGTGGATAAGTGAAGAGGCTATTTAAACATAGGAACATAAGAAAGAAGACCACTGCAGCAGGCCTACTGGCCCATGCGAGGCAGGTCCAAGTCTCCAACAGGCTTAAGCCAATGCCCCAACCCAGCCAGGTCAGGTTACATTCACTTAAGGAAGGAGCACTGCATCTGACCTAGTAGCACAAGCTAGTCAGGACCAACTCACACCCAACCGCACCCACTCATATAATTATCTAGCCGACCACCTGGAGCTACCGTCTAAAAGTAGTCAGGTCACTACCACTTAAGGAATTAATACGGCAACTGACCTGGTAGTACAAGCTAGTCAGGTCCAAACTCAAACCCACCCACACCCACTCACGTATTTATCTAACCTATTTTTAAAACTACACAACGTCTTAGCATCTATGACGGTACTCTGGAGTTTGTTCCACTCATCCACAACTCTATTACCAAACCAGTGCTTTCCTATATCCTTCCTGAATCTGAACTTTTCCAACTTGAAACCATTGCTGCGAGTCCTGTCTTGGCTGGATATTTTCAGCACGCTATTTACATCCTCTTTATTTATTCCTGTTTTCCATTTATACACCTCAATCATATCCCCCCTAATTCTACGCCTTTCTAGAGAGTGCAGATTCAGTGCCCTCAGTCTATCCTCATAGGGAAGATTTCTGATACATGGGATCAACTTTGTCATCTTCCTCTTTACGTTTTCCAGTGCATTTATATCCATTCTGTAATATGGTGACCAAAACTGTGCAGCATATTATAAATGAGGCCTAACCAAAGATATATAGAGTTGAAGAACAACCTGAGGACTTCTATTACTTATACTTCTTGATATGAAGCCAAGGATTCTGTTAGCTTTATTGCGAACACTTATGCACTGTTGTCTTGGCCTCAGATTACTACTAACCAGAACTCCTAAATCTTTCTCGCAATCACAAGTAATAAGATCTACATTATTCAGTTTATATGTGGCATGGTTATTGTCCTGCCCAACATTTAGAACTTTGCATTTGTTTACATTAAACTGCATCTGCCACTTCTCCGACCACTGCATCAGTCTATTCAAATCATCCTGGAGTGCTCTAATGTCCTCATTTGAATAAATTGGACGGCCTATTTTGGTGTCATCAGCAAATTTACTTATGTTGCTATTTATTCCCTCATCTATGTCGTTTATGTAAATTGTAAACAACAGGGGGCACAAAACTGACCCCTGTGGAACACCGCTTGAGACGTGCCCCCATTCTGATTTTTCTCCATTTATGCAAACTCTCTGCCGCCTATTTGTCAACCATGCCTCTACCCAGGAAAAAATTTCTCCTCCTATTCCGTGTGCCTTAAGTTTCCTCAGTAGCCTCTGATGTGGAACTTTATCGAAAGCCTTACTGAAGTCCATATACACAATATCATATTCATTACCATGATCTACCTCCTCAAACACCTTAGTGAAAAAAGTTAGTAAATTCGTAAGACAGGAACGCCCCTTTGTAAAACCGTGTTGAGATTTATTAATCAATTTATGCTTTTCAAGATGGCTACGAATTGCCTCGGCAATTATTGCCTCCATAAATTTACCAACTATGGAGGTAAGGCTTATTGGTCTATAGTTCGAAGCTAAGGACCTGTCACCTGACTTGTAAATAGGTATTACATTTGCCCTTTTCCACTTGTCTGGCACTATGCCAGTTTGTAGTGTGGGCTCTGGTGGTCTGGTGGCTAAAGCTCTCGCTTCACACGGCGAGGGCCTTGGTTCGATTCCCAGCCAGGGCAGAAACATTGGGCATGTTTCTTTACACCTGTTGTCTATGTTCCCCATCAGTAAAATGGGTACCTGGGTGTTAGTCGACTGGTGTGAGTCGCATCCTAGGACACTGACCTAATCTGCCCGAAATGCTCAGCATAACAAGGGACTTTCTATATAGTAGTATGTCACTGATGTCAGCTAGGCCTTTATACCATGTACATGTACTTGTAGTAAATAAAGATATTATTATTATTATTATTATTATTATTATTATTATTATTATTATTATTATTATTATTATTATTATTATTATTATTATTATTATTATATTGAAAAGATTTGCCAAAGGTTTGCTAAGTTCCTCTTTACATTCCTTTAAAACTCTTGCAAACAGTTCATCAGGGCCTGGGTATTTGTTAGGTTTTAATTTCTCTATTTGTCTGAGGACCATGTCACTAGTTACCCCAATCGAGCATAGTCTATTATCTTCCTGTTCTACATAAGTTATTATTTCTGGAATTCTGCTAGTATCTTCCTGAGTAAAAACTGAGAGGAAGTAAGTATTGAAAATTTCACACATATCCTTATCACTGTCCGTGATCTGTCCTGAGTTACTCTTAAGTTGGCCAATCTTGTCCCTAATCTTACTTCTGTATACCTGAAAGAACCCTTTTGGGTTAGTCTTCGAATCCCTTGCGACCTTAGCCTCATAATCCCTTTTTGCTTTTCTTATTCCTTTTTTTATTTCTCTCTTTAATAGAAAATATTGATGTCTTATCTCTCCATCCCCTCTTTTGATACGCCTATATATGCCTCTCTTTCGACCAATGAGATGTTTTAATCTATTGTTCATCCATTTAGGATCATTTTTGTTAGATCTAATTTCCCTACTCGGAACAAAAGTTGTCTGGGCAGCTAGAACTACGCTCTGGAAAACGTCATATTGGCAACCAAAACCACCTACCTGTCCCATAGTCAGGTCATCCCAATTTAGCCCACCTAGGTAATTTCTCAGACCCATGAAGTCGGCTACACGAAAGTCTGGAACAGAGACTTGATTGCAGTTACCTGGGTAATTCCATGATATATTAAAACTAAGTGATTTGTGATCGCTTTCCCCAAGCTCTTCATTAACCTCAAGATTATTAATTAGTGATTCTTTGTTAGCAAGAACCAAATCAAGCAAGTTGCTAGCTCTAGTTAGTTCTGTCACAAACTGTTTTAAAAAACAATCCTGAACCGTATCAAGAAAGTCACTAGACTCAAGATTACCTGTCACATTGTTCCAATCAATTTGTCTAAAGTTAAAATCTCCCATTAACACAACATTTTCATATCTAGACGCCTTATGAATTTCGTCCCATAGCAGCTTACTGCACTTCCTATCCAGACTTGGGGGCCTGTAAATCACACCCAAAATTATTTTTCACGGCCCTCGAGAAACTCTAGCCAAACAGATTCTGTGTCCGCTGTTTCTAATATTATATCTTGTCTAACACAACAATTTAAATTATCTCTGACATACATCGCCACTCCACCACCCTTCCTGTTGACCCTATCAGTGTGGAATAGTTTGTAACCCTGAATGTTGCACTCGGAAGGCATTTCTCTATCTTGCAGTTTGAACCAGGTCTCTGTTATAGCAATAATATCCTTATTACTTGCACTTGCAAGTAATCTTAGCTCATCTATCTTAGAAGCCTAAGAATATCTATAACTCACTCTAATTACAGGAACATATAAAAACACATACGAACCTAGCCAAGGATTCGAACCATGTTGTTTCGGCCCGCCTCATGGTGACCGAAAACCACATGACGCTCTAAAATGCAAGACCACCAACTCCTACGAGAATCACGCACCCAGCAGAGCTAGGTGCTTTACCATGATCCGAGGACATACGGTGGTGTGGGTGCCTTTCAGCAAATTTCATTCTCCTCCCCGTTTGGTGTACTAGCCTCTACAAGCAGTATTTTATATTATTGTACCCACGAACAAGTGGTGTTGTTGAGGTTTGTTAAGTATAGTACACCAAACGGGGAGTATAAAGAAATTAGCTTAGAGGTGTCCACACCTCCGTATGTCCTCGGATCACAGTAAAGCACCTAGCTCTGCTGGGTGCGTGATTCTTGTAGGATTTGGTGTTCCTGTGGGTTAGAGCGTCAAGTGGTTTTCGCTAACCATGAGGTGGGCCGAAACTACATAGGTTCGAATCCTTTGCTATTCAGTGTTGTTATTGATCAATACCACTCGTTCGTGCCGAATAGATAAAACCGGTCAATTAGCAAGAACTCATTTAAAATTAAGTCCTTTCTAAAATTTTCTCTTATACGTTTAAAGCTATAATTTTTTCATTAATGTTAATGTGAAAATTTTTAATTTTGCACCAAAATAATGTTAGAAAACTTACCAAACATTATAATAACAAGCGCAATTTAATTTAGCCTAATCCAACTAAATGTATTTTAGATAAGTTTACAATAATTTAATTATAAACAAACAAAATTAAATATTTAAGCCAAAATCTCAAGTTCTACCTAATCGGCACGACTTATATATGCTCTCGGGCTTCCTTCCACGGGATGTATATCCGGTGCACAATAAACTGGCCGCTTCGACAGCAAAACATAGATATAATTAAGCACTTATACAATACATAATGGTATTTCCCTTAACCCACTCTTTGTAACTATGGTGGAAGAAAATGTCCTCTGCTCTTTCATAGTGATCCAAAATGTCTAACCTCATGCAGCACTAGTACAAGGTATACAGGTCTAGCTGACATACTACTATATAGAAAGCCCTTGTTATTCAAAACATTTTGGGCAAATTAGGTCAATTATCTCTCTGGATGCAACCCACACCAGTCGAGTAACACCCATATACCCATTTTTACTAATGGGAGAACAGGGACAGCAGGTGTCTTTTGGAAACGCGTCCTAATGTTTTTCAGGAGTACCAGGGGTTCGATCCCAGGACCTCAGTGCGTGAACTGAGTGCACTATCGATCGAGCTACGGGACACCTCTTTATCTTCTCTCCTTGCTGACGGCCCCACCTTTGACACAGACTTCCTCTTTGACTTTTTGACAGCAACAAATTTGTTACACATCGTTTGATAATATTTCCTTTAGCACTCCTCACTTCCCTTACAAACTCTACCTCTGTTATACTCTGGACCCTTGCTAGTTTCAGATCAAGCATATTACACAGTTCACACACACTACCCTGCAGTGCTGTATGACCCTCGTGGGAGTAGCACTTAATTTTGATTATAATAATAATCATGGATATTTGGAGACGATGGGTGCAAAATACGATGTGTGGAGAATACATAATTCTATTGTGTAGGGGAAGCAGGGTTGGGGTCGTCCTGTGAGAGGCTGGAGGGAAAGAGTTAAGGTTTTGTAAGCAATGGGCTTAAACGTCCAATAGGTATATGTGAGCGTGATAAGGGTGAGTGGAGGCAAGAGGTTTTTAAGAATTGATGTGCTCTTGGAGTGTGATCAAGGTGACATTTATTAAGGGATTCAGGGGAAAACCGTTTAGCGGGACTTATGTGTGAAGCATAAGTGAAAATATTAGAGGTTGGAGGAGCAACCGAGCAGGTATATCAGCGTGCTTTGACAAGACGGTGATACAATAATGGTGAAAGTGTTTCTTCTTTTCAGAGCCATCTTTCCTTTGTGTGTTAAAATTTTATATATGTATATAATTCTTACCTGTCGATAAAAGTCATTACTTTGCACTCAGTACCTTGGAAACATTAGTCATCCTTCACAAGCTAATGGACGGTCAATGTTTAACAAGCGGATCAGATGTTCACTTCCTGGTAAGCCTGGTGTTTACTAACACAACTGGTGAGGCAGGTGTACGCTACCACTACTAACTTAGTCAGGTGTCCACTGCCCCACAAGTGTAGCAGGTGTACACTACCACCACCCTCATCACTGTGAACCAGATGTTCACTATCATCACTTGAGGAGCCAGCTGTCCGCTTCCAGAATCCTTACAGCCAGTTACCCATCACTACTCATTGAGCCAGGTGGTGATAATCATTATCCAGTTGGCCAGGTGTTCACCATTGTAGGTCATTGAGCCAGATGTATTGAATCCAGCATCACTCAGTGAACAAGGTATGAACCAAGTTACCCAAGAGTCCTTTATCAACTTACTAAGACTACTATTAAGTAATCAAATTGTTCACAACAGCCACGTTCACCATTCACCGTTCACCGTTCACTTGTACCAGTCTCGTGAAGCACCAAGAATGAACTCTGCAGTTCCTGTATTAGTCATTTTACTGAGAGTCTGGGCGTGGGTGATTAGACTCTTAGGAGGCTTTCCCTACTGCTGGGATCACCAGAGGCTCACACCTGATGATTCAGGTCATCATCAACACCTTCATCAACAATCTCATCATGTTCGACCCCTCCACAGTTCTTCACAGGATTCATCGGCTTCTCGTACGCGTCACAATCACCACACTCGCCACCAAGCAATAGACAGTATGAGCAACCATCTACATGTTGAAGGTTGGTGGAGGGACAAGACTGATGGACAACAGGACAAGTGTGGACAATGTTCAGAGTGTAATGAAATATTCCCAAACCTACGTCCCACCAGGACTCTCACACTCTGGTCGTACGGTGTGGCCATTTTCTACATGCAAATGTTTACTGTCATGGCTCTTTCTCTGGGTTTATCAAAACAGGGAAAGTTGCTGATGGCTATTACTGACACCTCCACTACCATTAGGACTATACTTAAGGTGGTCGATATTTTGACAGCAATGATCTTATGTTTCCACTTAGTAATGAAGAGTAGTAAACTGGCCTCACTCTTTGCCCACCTCAGCAGAGTTATTCCTGCTCATGTCTTAAGGCGATGGTCTGTAAGACAAGATAAGTCATACATTGCGATGTGTTTAATTATCATTATCTTTATCATAACTCTTGCACGAGCTCTTTACTTAAAATTGGCGTTATTACCTGACTTTTCGTCTCGCTTTTTCACTATAATTTGTGACAGCATTCATCATTGGTTGCTGGTGTTCATTATACCTGCTCACACTACTGGATTTTATCTGATCGTCCGTCTGCAGACAATGTTACTGAGAGACATACAATCCTCTCTGGAAACTGCCTGTGCATTTCAACAATGTGAAAAACAGCAACAGCTTCTCAGTACAGACCCAAGTTATAATGGAATTCCCGAAACTGATGAAAAAAGAGTTAGTGAAGAAGATTTGGCCATAACGAGGGAGGCGAGTTTCTACTTACTACAGCTTCGTCATTGTCAGTTACTTATAAATAACTACTTCTTAATACCCATCTTGACCCTGACTGCGCGTGCCATCGTCTTCTTCATTAATAGACTCTATAATAATACCACCAAGAAAAGTTTTCCAACTGACGACGTTGTGTTCCTCATGTACGACACGTTTCAAATTTCAGTCTTCTTCTCGACACCGAACCTGATCACAGACAAGGTTAGAAATAAATATTTATCCTTGGTTTCTTGTGAGAAAATTCCATACATATATATTACTACTACTACTACTACTACTACTTACTACTACTACTACTACTACTACTACTACTACTACTACTACTACTACTACTACTACTACTACTACTACTACTACTACATAATAATAATAATAATAATAATAATAATAATACAATAATAATAATTAATAACTAATAATAATAATAATAATAATAATAATAATAATAATAATATTATTATTATTATTATTATTATTATTATTATTATTATTATTATTATTATTATTATTATTATTATTATTATTATTATTATTACCTGGAGTTTACCTGGAGAGGGTATCGGGGGTCAACTCCCCCGCGTCTCGGTCTGAGACCAGGCCTCATGGTGGATCAGGGTCTGATCAACCAGGCTGTTACTGCCGGCTGCACGCAAACTGACGAACGAACCACAGCCCGGTTGGTCAGGTACTGAGTTTAGGTGCCTGTCCAGTGCCTTCTTGAAGACAGTTAGGAGTCTATTGGAAATCCCCTTAATGTATGCTGGGAGGTAGTTGAACAGTCTTAGGACCCGGACACTTTTGGTGTTTTCTCCTGGTGTACTCGTAACACCCCTGCTTTTCATATAGGGAAATGTTGCATCTCCTGCCGAGCCTCGTGCTTTCATAGGGAGTGATTTTCGAGTGCAGGTTTGGTACCAATCCCTCCAGGACCTTCCAAGTGTATATTATCATGTGTCTCTCTCGCCTGCGTTCCAGGGAATACAGAACAAGGACCTTCAACTGTTCCCAGTAATTTAGGTGCTTTATCGTACTTACGTGTGCTGTGAAAGTTCTCTGTACACTCTTAAGGTCTGCAATGACGCCAGTCTTGAAGTGGGCCCTTAGTGTACAGCAGTATTCCAGCCTAGAGAGAACAAGTGATTTGAAGAGTGTCATCAATGGCCTGGCGTCCATAGTTTTAAATGTTCTCATTATCCATCCTATCATTTTCCTAACAGATGAGGTAGATAGATTGTTGTGGTCTTTATAGGCGAGATCCTCTGACATTATCACTCCCAAGTCCTTCACATTTCTTATTCACTCAACTGTATAGTTAGAATTTTTCGTATACCTTATACATTTTTTTATTTCCTCAAGTTTTCCATATCTGAGTAGTTGAAATTTCTCCTCGTTGAACTTTATATTGTTTTGAGTGGCCCATTTGAAGATTTGGTTGATGTCCGCTTGGAATTTTGCAGTGACTTCAATGGAGGTCACTGCCATGGCAATCCGGGTGTCATCCGCAAAGGAAGACACAGAGCTATAGCTTACATCTCTGCCTATGTCAGAAATGAGGATGAGGAATAGAAAAGGAGCGAGTACAGGCCTTGTTGAACAGAGCTTTTCACCGTGGCTGCCTGGGATTTTACTGTGTTTACTATTACTCTTTGTGTTCTATTTGTCAAGAAGTTATAGATCCATCTACTAACTTTTCCTGTTATTCCTTTATCACGCATTTTGTGTGCTATTACGCCATGGTCACACTTGTCGAAATCCTTTGCAAAGTCTGTGTATACTACATCTGTATTTTGTTTATCCTCAACAGCATCCAGGACCCTGTCATAGTGGTCCAGGAGCTGGGACAGGCAGGAGCGACCTGCTCTAAACCCGTGTTGCCCTGGGTTGTGTAATTAATGGGTATCTAGGTGGTTTTCAATCTTGCTTCTTAGAACCCTCTCAAAGATTTTTATGATATGGGATGTTAGTGCTATCGGTCTGTAGTTCTCTGCAATTGCTTTACTGCCACCCTTGTGGAGTGGGGCTATGTCTGTTGTTTTTAGTGAGTGTGAGATGACCCCTGTGTCCATGCTCCCTCTCCATAGAATGCTGAAGGCAGTTGCAATTCTTGAAGAACACGGAGTTGCATGAGTCTGGGCCTGGGGCAGAGTGCATAGGCATGTCATTTATTGCATTTTCAAAGTCTTCTTTAGTTAGAATAATATCCGAGATTTTTGAGATGACCAAATTTTGCGTTTCGTTCATAAAGAATTCATTTGGATTGTTGACCCTTAGTCGGGGCAGCGGCTCACTGAACACTGAGTCGTATTGGGACTTTAATATCTCACTTATTCTTTGGCTGTCATTTGTGTATGTCACTTCCCGCCTAAGCAGAGGCCTAATATGGGATGTTGTTTTTTCCTTAGATTTGGCATAAGAGTAGAAGCATTTTTTTTTCTATTTCCTTTATATCTTTTAGTTCTTCCTGTGATTCTTGTCTCCTGTAAGATTCCTTCATTTTAATTTCGATATTTGCAATTTCATTGACCAGTGCCTATCTACGTATTTTCAGATATACTGGCTCCTCTCAGCAGCTCTGTGACTCTTCGCCTTCGTCTGTACAGGGAGCTTCTCTCTCGTTCTAGTTTACTTCTTCTCTTTCTTTTTCTTAATGGAATGTGTCTTGAGCAGATCTCAAGAACCACAGTTCATTTTTTCTAGGCAACTCTTCGGATCCGTGTTGTTTAGGATATCTTCCTAGCATGTTTCATTTAGGACATTTGCATGTTTTTGTTATTAAAATTGAATTTTGTGAAGAGACCTTCATGACTGATCACATTTTGCTGGTCAGGAGCCCTGTGCATACATGTCTGTACCTCTATTATGTTGTGATCTGAGTGTATTATCTTTGATACGTTTATATTACGTATCAGATCGTCGTTGTATTTTCTAGTCTTGTAGGCTCTAATATTTGCTGGTTTAAGGTGAATTTTGTGAAGAGATTTAATAGTTCGTGAGTGGATTTTCATCTGCGCTGCCTCCTGGGGTGATCTCTGCTAAAACATTGTTTGCTATACTCCTCCATTTTAGGTGTCTCAAGTTTAAATCTCCTAGTAGCAAGATGTTTGGGGCAGGAGTTGGAAGATTTTCCAGACAGTGGTCAGTTTTCAAAAGCTGCTCCTGGAATTGCTGGGAAGTTGCATCAGAAGGTTTGTATACCACCACAATGACAAGGTTTTGGTTTTCAATCTTTACCGTCAAAACTTAAACTATATCATTTGAGGTGTTTAGTAGTTTTGAGCAATGAGCTACTCTGTAATGTACAGGCCAACCCCCCTCCACCTTGTTGCCTGTTTAGTCTGTCGCATCTGAATAGGTTATAACCTGGAATCCATATTTCGTTGTCATAATGATCCTTTATGTGGGTCTCTGTGAATGCTGCAAACATTGCATTTGACTCCGTGAGCAGTCCCTTGATGTAAGGAATTTTGTTGTTTTTTGACGGCTTTAGACCCTGTATGTTTGCAAAGACAAATGTCGTTATATTGGTGGAATTTAGGTGGATTTTATTTGCTGGCTTTAATATCTGTTGTTCTGGGAAAGTACTAAACACATAGGGGCTATTCAGAAAATGGGAAATTGGAGGTAATCAGGTTTGATCCAAGGAAAGAGAGAGTAACATAAATTCCTTTGATCAAGAGCCATTACCAGCATCAATTAATGCATCCCTGTTCGTCTTGAAGAGTTCTTACTTATAACCAGCAGCTTTAGTGACACTCTGTGTAACCAAGACAACATCTACATTCAGTTGATCTTTATTTTCTTCACGAGTATCACCATTGTAATGTTCCCCTAACCCTGTAAGGCATTTTTTGAGTCTTTTATGGTTCACACTTTATTAAAACATTAAGGTAAATGATACTATTCTATTTCGAGGCTAAATGTGGCAAAATAGCCGACCAAAAGAGCTTTTCTCCAGTAATCACAAGAAAATAGAAAAGAAAGGAGAATAGCCTATGTATCACAGTGCTTTAGTTAGTTACCTAGGCACGGAAATAGTCACATGAATCTTCCACAAAATACATTAATCAAGCCTTGAAATGTTGAAGCCAATTCAATAAGGCGTCCTCGAGTAATAAATTAAAACTGGTGATAAAGCAAATGAAAATGTTTCGAAAAAAAGAAGAGGTTCTCTTGTTATGCTTAAAAACGCAATGACTCTGCGGATTTTAATTTCTTTCTCGTTTTCTTTTCAGTTTTACATTCTGTCTAAAATATCTCTACAATAATGAATTAAAAAATACTTTTTTGTGATTTTTTTTGAAAACCTTATTTGATAAAATATGAAAAAAAGGATCACTGGAATAAAAATAAATGCTTTATTTTCTAATATGTACTTATATGTACTTATGTCTAATATGTACTTATTTCATTCCCCCCTCCCCATATCGTCGTGTTTTTTTTTTTTTTTGAACAATTTGTGAACATCTGAAGCTCCATCACTGAGGATTTTAAAGGTATACTGAGATATTACAAGATGCAGTGAATGTGTTTAATAACTTTGGTCACAGGGCACGTGAACATGCTAACTCTTCCTAGAATTTTATCCTCGTTACCATAAACAAGTCATAATTGAAATTAATTAGACGAAGAGTTCTCGAGTTATGCGCTAAATAAAATAATAATGTAATAGAAGAAAAAAAAAACTCAGGTAACCTCTTAAAGATCCACTTCGAAGATACCAAAAAAAATCTCAAATTGAAGTAGAATAATATCAATATCAGGCAGAGATGTTCCTCCAGTATCTCACTCTCTCTTGAACAGGAAGGGCAACTCAGATATTTACTGGAAAACTTGCCAAAGATAAAAGAACTATCACATTGTGTGCGTGTGTGTGTACTCACCTACTTGTGGTTGCAGAGGTCAATTCATAGCTCCTGGCCCCGCCTTTTCGCTACTCGCTGCTAGGTTCAATCACTACTCCACGAGCCTTATCGTACTTTATGTTAAAGCTTCAGTCTCCAGTTCGTTCCACTTCCTGACAACACTAAGGCTGAAGAAATACTTCCTAACAACCCTATGACTTATCTGAGATGTTAACTCCAGTTGTGTCCCCTTGTTTCTGTGTCCACCTCAATGAATTCCTCTAAGTATTTTATATGTCGTTACCATGTCGTCCCTATCCCTCCTGTCCTCCAGTGTAGTCAGGTTGATTTCCCTTACTCTCTCGTCGTAGGACATACCCCTTAGCTCCTGGACTAGTGTTGTTGCAAACTTTTGCACTTTCTCCAATTTCAAGGTGCTTTCGTGATTTCTCACATTATCAAGGATAGTACATAATTAATAAAAAAATTGATTTATTAAGACACAAAAGGAAAATGTTATTTATTGAAGTGAGAAAGGCCAAACAAAAGTTCTTCAACATGGTACCACTCGAGTGGAAAGATCATTTATTAGATTACATATATAAAGTATTAAGAATAATGAAATGGAAAACTGAATGTTTACACACTACAAAATTAAATACCTCGTAGAACAAAGTTGTTGGTCCCAATATATTAACCAGGAGTTGGCTATTAACCTGTCGAGTGTTAAGCTTACCCAGGACTAACACACAGCTCTGGGGTATGGGGTTTCACGCCTATTAGGTGTCCCGTAGCTCGATCGCTTGCGCACTCAGCTCACACACTGAGGTCCGGGGTTCGAATCTCCTCCGGTACGGCTGAAAAACATTAGAGACGGTTTCCATAAGACACCTGCTGTCCTTGTTCACCCATCAGTATAAAATTGGTACCTGGGTGTTAGTCGGCTGGTGTGGGTCTCATTCTGGGACAAAACTGATCTAATTTCCCCGAAATGCTCTGCATAACAAGCGACTTTCTATATAGTAGTATGTCATTATGTCAGCTAGGACTGTGTACCTTGTACATGTACTTGTAGAACTAAAGATATTATTATTATTATTATATTACTAGTGGGGCACTAATTATGTATACTTTTCCAAGTCATTATTCAATCTGGAACGTCGAACATTTGCAAAGTCATGGTATATGGGGCTTTGCTCAGGCTTGTGCAACCGAATTGTCCTCAAAGATTTGTTAAGTCATACCATGAATTAAGGAAAGATGCAGGACTTCATCTTACGAAACAGACAAAGCAAATGTTATAGTAATTATGGACAAGGTAGATTATAGTGGAAAACTAATTATGTTATTAAAAGATGGGGATACTTACGTGCAACTTAATAAGAACCCATTGGACCAGGTTGATAGTAAGTTTAATAAATCACTTAGAACCTTACCGATGGGTAATAAGATAATAATTAAACAGTTATTTGCTTAGTCGGCGACACTTATATGTATGGTTTGATTAAAACCCATTAATCCGGATTTCCAGCAAGACCTATTATTAGCTTGGCGGAGTTGACGACGTATGTCTGTCAAAATGGTTGATAAAAATATTAAATGAATATTATTATTATTATTATTATTATTATTATTATTATTATTATTATTATTATTATTATTATTATTATTATTATTATTATTATATTAGATGAGTTCTCCTTACCGTTTGATAAAAATACTATTACTGAACTGATTAAATTGTTTGTAGTTGATTGCAAGTTTGAGTTTGAAGGGAATTGCTACACTCAAAAGCAGGGAATGGCTATTGGTAGTCCATTAAACAATATTTATATGGAGTTTTTCAAGGCTACACTGTTGAAAGATATCCTTCCATGTAAAGCTAAATGGTTAAGATATGTGGATAACATCTTGTGTCTTTGGCCAAATGATATGGCCCTGAATACATTTTTACCCAGACTTAACGCTTTTGTCCTGTCTGTTAAATTCACCGTGGAGAAAGAGGTGTTGTTACACCGGGTTGATAGAAAGTTTAAGGTTACAGTATATAGGAAGGCCACCAATGTATGCTCTTACATTCACTACTGTTCCAATCTTAAGACTAGAGTTAATAGGCACTCCAATGGATCATGGAATACCTGTCAGGAAAGACAGCAGCGAGTCATGGAACGTGGCGAGGTGCTGTTTCTGGTATTTGTGAACAACATGACGGAAGGAATAGACTCAGAAGTGTCCCTGTTTGCAGTTGATGTGAAGTTGATGAGAAGAATTCAATCGGACGAGGACCAGGCAGAACTACGAAGGAATCTGGACAGGCTCCTAGCCTGGTCCAGCAATTGGCTTCTTGAGTTCAACCCCACCAAGTGCAAAGTCATGAAGATTGGGGAATGGCAAAGAAGACCGAAGATTGAGTAGAGTATAGGGGGCAAGAGACTACAAACCTCACTCAAGGAAAAAGATTTTGGGGTGAGAATAACACCAGGCACATCTCCTGAGGCGCACGTCAACCAAATAACTGTTGCAGAATACAGGCGCCTAGCAAACCTAAGAACAGCATTCCGACATCTTAATAAGGAATCTTTCAAGACCCTGTACACTGTGTACGTTAGGCCCATATTGGAGTATGCAGCACCAGTTTGGAACTCACACCTAGCCTAGTACGTTGCAAAGGTTTGCAACAAGAATAGTCCCGGAGCTAAAGAGTATGTCCTACGAGGAGAGGTTAAGGGAAATCGACCTGACGACACTGGAGGACAGGATAGATAGGGTTGACATGATAACGGCATATAAAATACTTAGAGGAATTGACAAGGTGGACAGAGACAGAATGTTCCAGAGATGGGACACAGCAACAAGGGGACACAGTTGGAAGTTGAAGACTCAGATGAATCACAGGGATGTTAGTAAGTATTTCTTCAGTCACAGAGTAGTCAGGAAGTGGAATAGTTTGGAAGCAATGTAGTGGAGGCAGGATCCATTCATAGCTTTAAGAATAGGTATGATAAAGCTCATGGCGCAAGAAAAGTGACCCAGTAGCGGCCAGTGAAGAGGCGTGGCCAGGAGCTATGTCTCGACCCCTGCAACCACAACTAGGTGATTACACACACACACACAGACACACGCAGATTATGTGAAATTAATGAGGAAAATCGCATCGGATGAAGACCAAGCAGGACTTCAAAGAGACCTGGACAAGCTTGACATCTGGTCTAGCAACTGGCTTCTCTAATTTAACCCCACCAAATGCAAAGTCATGAAGTTCGGAGAAGGGCAAAGAAGACCGCTGACAGAGTACAGGCTAGGTGGACAAAGGCTACAAATCTCACCAAAAGAGAAAGACCTTGGGGTGACTATAACGCCAAGCACATCTCCGGAAACACACATCAACCAGATAACCGCGGCAGCATATGGGCGACTGGCAAACCTAAGATTAGAGTTCCATTACCTTAACAAGGAATCGTTCAAGACACTGTACACCGTGTACGTCAGGCCCATACTAGAGTATGCAGCAGAGGTCTGGAACCCACACCTGGTTAAGCATGTCAAGAAATTAGAGAAAGTGCAAAGGGTTGTGACAAGGCTAGTTCCACAACTCAGGGGAATGCCCTATGAAGAAAGGTTGAGGGAAATAGGACTAACAACACTGGAGGACAGAATGGTTAGAGGAGACATGATAACGAAATACAAAATACTGCGGGGAATTGACAAGGTAGATAGTGACAGGATGTTCCAGAGAGGGAACACAGACACAAGGGGACACAACTGGAAGCTGAAGACTCAGATGAGTCAAAGGGATGTTAGGAAGCACTTCTTCAGCCATAGAGTAGTTAGGAAGTGGAATAGCCTAGAGATCGATATAGTGGAGGCGGTAACCATACATAGTTTTAAGACAAGGTATGATAAAGCTCATGGAGCAGGGAGAGCAGAGACCCAGTAGCGGACAGCGAAGAGGCGGGGCCAGGAGCTGAGTCTCGACCCCTGCAACCAATTAGGTGAGTACATGAACCATGATCCTGCAGGAGAAATCACGGCTGAGGGCGATTCAGGAGTACCAGAATGTATACCTAGATCGGGACAGAACACAGGAAGAAAGGGTGGCCCTGAAGGAGAGGATAAGAAAGCGAAGAGAGGAGAGAGAGGAGGAGACAGCGAGGACCCAAGCAGAAGGACAAACACACCCACCGGTAGAAACCCACGGAGGGACTCCAACTACAACAACCTCAAGACAACTATACATTTTAACACCACACACACACATCATTCCCCCTATCCCCACCCCAGCAACCCAAAACCCATTATCACAACTACCCCCCTTCACTAACCCCACCCCACCAACCCATACCCTAACCATAAAACCCACCCCACCCATGCAGCAACTTCCTATGGGCACCCTTCCCACACACCCCAACCCCCAAAGATCCCCCGTGGGCCACAGTCTTGGAAACGAGGTTGAAGGTTTGGTACACAACTGCGGATGGAATCACGAATAAATATGAATTGTGGAATGAAAGAATTGGTGAGAAGTCATCAGACATCATAGCAGTCACAGAAGCAAAACTCAATGAGACAATAACAGACACAATCTTCCCACAGGGATATCAGGTCCTGAGGAAAGATAGAAGGAGCAGGGAGGGAGGAGGGGTCGCACTGCTCGTAATGAACCATTTGAGATTTGAGGAAATGGAAGGAATGGAGGTGTGTAGAGAAAGGGACTTTATAGTAGGTACCAGCCAGTCTGGGGAGCACAAGATAGTCATTGCAGTGATGTATAACCCACCACAGAACTGCAGGAGGCCAGGAGAGGAATATGAAGAGAACAACAGAGCAATGGTGGACACTTTGGCGGAGGTGGCAAGAAAAGCGCACTTGAGCAGAGCGAAGTTGCTGGTCATGGGCGATTTCAACCACAGGGAGATCGACTGGGAGAACCAGGAACCACGTGGGGGTCGAGAAACATGGAGAACCAAGATGATGGACATGGTACTGGAAAACCTGATGCACCAACATGTCAGGGACACGACCAGAGAGAGAGGAAAGGACGAACCAGGAAGGCTGGACATTGTATTCACCCTGAACAGCTAAGACATCGAGGACATAACACACGAGAGCCCCCTGGGAGCCAGCGACCATATGGTGCAGAACTTTGAGTACATAGTAGAGTTACAGGTGGAGAGGGAAAACGGTACTGAAAGAGACAAACAAGACTTTAAAAGAGGGGACTACACGGGGATGAGGAATTTTCTGCAGGAGGTTCAGTGGGAAAGGGAATTGGAAGGACAGTCAGTAAATGAAGTGATGGAATACGTAACTACAAAGTGCAAGGAGGTGCAGGGAGGCAAAGACTCAGAGTGTCAGAGAATGGAAAAGGTACAGAAGGCAAAGAACCCAAGTAAACAAAGAGATTAGTTGCAGAGCTAGAAATGAGTACACAGGTACGGAGGGAGGCCCAGAAACAGTACGAAAATGACATAGCATCGAAAGTCAAGTCTGACCTGAAACTGATGTACAGTCACATCAGAAGGAAGACAACAGTCAAGGACCAGGTGATAAGGCTGAGGAGAGAAGATGGGGAACTCACAAGAAACGATCAAGAGGTATGTGAGGAGCTCAACTCGAGGTTTTAAGGAAGTTTTCACAGTGGAGGCAGAAAGGCAGCTGGGTAGACAGGACAGAGTGTGTCACCAACAAGGAATGTATCAAGGGCTGGAGGGCATATACACAACTGAGGAGGAGGTGAAGCAGTTAATCAGTGACCTTGATACCTCAATGGCGATGGGTCCGGACAATATCTCCCTGTGGGTCCTTCGGGAGGGAGCTGAGGTACTGAGTGTGCCACTTACCGTAATATTCAACACATCCCTTGAAACTGGGCAGCTACTTGAGGTATGGAAAAAGGCCAAGGTAGTCCCTATCTTTAAAAAAGGAGACAGAAAAGAGGCATTAAACTATACACCGGTGTCACTTTAATGTATAGTGTGCAAAGTCTTTGAGAAAATCATCAGGAAAAGATTGGTGGAGCATCTGGAACGGCACAGGATAATCAACGCTAGACAGCACGGATTCAGGGAAGGCAAATCCTGTGTAACAAACCTCCTAGAGTTCTATGACAAAGTAACAGAGGTAAAACAAGAGAGAGAAGGGTGGGTTGATTGCATTTTCCTGGACTGCAGGAAGGCCTTCGACACAGTTCCTCATATGAGATTAGTAAAGAAGCTGGAAGACCAAGCGTGTACAACAGGAAGGGCACTGGAATGGATCAGGCAGTAACGGGTCATGGTGCATGATGAGGTATCACAGTGGGCGCCTGTGACGAGCGGGGTACCGCAGGGGTCAGTCCTAGGACTAGTGCTATTCTTGGTGTAGGGTATCACCTATAGAAGCGTTAAAAGCAGAATTTATGGCACATTGAACATCAGGAATGACTTCATCCTAGGTTACACTATTGGGATTGATGGTAGCTCTCAAAACGTCAAGGACTTTCCTATTAGTCCTTTCTGCTAACCCATTACTAGCAGGATGGTGTGGAACAATGGTTGATTTTGTGATCTTGTATAGTGTACATAAATTTTCTAGGATCTCATTACAAAATTCACCTCCATTATCTGTTATGAGGGACTTAGGAGTGGTATGTCTGCAGATTAAATGTTCCTTGAATGCTTTTGCTACTGTTTCGGCAGTCTTATCTGGGATAGGAACTAGCTCACAATATCTGGTTAAATGATTGACCATCACACACAGATGTTTGTTTCCACTGAGGAAACATTGGAAATTAGTCAACAGATCTAGTGCAACTCTTTCCCACGGCTCACTAGTAGTAGGAAAGATTTGGGTTGGATTAGAACCAGTGACATTACCTTTATGTTTCATACAGACACTACATTTCTTAACATATTCAGTAATATCAGTGGACATATGAGGCCAAAAGTATTTCAATCTGGCTTGTTTCACAGAACGATCCATACTAGGATGTGCAACATCCGGTACATCGTGAACTAGCTGCAAGGCTACTTTCACTAGTGACTGTGGAATTACTAACTGGTATACTCTTCTACTAGGATTACCCAGCTCGGTAGTGCGATACAGTAATTCTTGGTTCATGACAAAGTCACTGATGGGTGCTGGTGGCTTCACAGAGAGAATAAGGTCTTCTTGGAGCAGGAATCGAATCACACCAGACCACATGGGATCTGTTCTTTGAGCAGTCTTTACATCCTCAGCACTAAATGGAGGATCAGCAGTTACTACACTGATATTTATCGTGATAAAGCATCAGCAACTACATTGGATTTGCCAGGCAAATGTTCAAAGGTGGGGTTGAACTCTTCGATGGTCAAGGACCATCTGGCAAGTTTTCCAGTGGGTTGTTTATTCTGGAATAAGGGTATCAACGGGGCACAATCTGTTAAGACATGAACAGGGTACTGGTAAATGATATCTTGGAAATGCTTTAAAGACCATACTATAGCTAAAGCTTCTTGCTCAGTAACTGTGTAATTACGTTCAGCTTTAGTAAGGACTCAGCTAGCAAATGCAACTGTGTTGTATTTGCCACCGATCTTTTGTGCAAGGACTGCACCAATGCCTATTGAACTAGCATCAGTGGTCAGGTAGAAAGGCTGTGAAAAATCTGGAAATTTCAAAATAGGGGCAGATGTTAGCCTTTCTTTGAGAGTTTGGAATGCTCTTTCTTGACGGAAGGTCCAAACAAATGGAGCATCTTTCTTAAGCAACTCAGTTAGAGGAGCTGCTATTGAAGAAAAATTAGCAATGAATGATCTATAAAAACCTGCTAAGCCCACAAAGGATCTTACGGCATCAGCGATTTTGGGAGATGGAAAATTTGATACTGCAGTTACTTTACTCTGGTCAGTCGTAACCCCTCTAGGAGTGACTACGTGACCAAGAAACTTGATTTCTGATCTGAAAAATTGACATTTGGACAGTTTGATCTTTAAATTGGCTTCTTCAAGCCTACCAAGTACTACGTCAAGTCTTTTTAAGTGTGTATCTACGTCTTGTGACAAGACAATCACATCATCTAAGTACACCATGAGTGTATTACCTATTAGACCTCTAAAGATATTGGTCATGAGCCTCGAGAATGTGATAGGCGATGATCTTAACCCAAAGGCCATAAGACAGAATTCAAAATGACCTTGCGGATGGAGAATGCAGTGAGTTCTTGGCTGTCCTCGTGAAGAGAGGACTTGCCAAAACCCTTGTAACAAGTCTAGGGTCGAGAAAACTTTGTTATCTCCGATGTTACGTAATAGATCACCAAGTACAGGAAGTGGGAAACGATCTGGAATCATCTTCGCATTTAACTTCCTAAAGTCAATCACTGGGTGCCAAGTACCGTCCTTCTTAGGTACTAAGATCAGGGGCGCATTCCAAGGTGAGTTGCTAGGTGCGATAACATCATCTTCAAGCATCTGGTTAATTTATTTCTCTGTGACAGCCAATTGTGAATGCGGGAATCTGTACGCAGGTATATAAATGGGTCTAGTACCAGGTTCGAGTGGAATACGATGGGATAATAAGTTCGTCATACCCATCTTCTCACCTGGTAAGGCAATGGCTTTACGACGTTTGTTCAACAGGTTCAACAAACGTGTGATTTCATCTGGGAAATCAGTAGGAGCTAAGTCTTTCTCCTCTATTGGTGGAATGGACTGATCCGGTGAAGTGGCTGGATCCTCCCCGGTTGCAATAGCACCGACCCACTGGTCAGGTGACAACTCATCCTCAACCCAAACAGGGTAAGGGTTGAACAAGGTCAACAATATTGGTATTTGCTCGGAGCGAACACTATGACCGAAGTATTGGCAAGGAAGAAATGGATCTTCCGATCTCTTACAACATGTAAGGATGGCTCGACAAACAAACCCTTCACTTTACAGGAGTCACTGTCAACTAAGTCGTTATCACCATCTGGAACTTGAGGGACAACAACAGTCACTCTAGTTAGGGCACTAGCTGCTACAGAGACGTCTTTCTGTAGGCGGCAAGTGGCATCAACAAGAGATGGCATTACTAGGTTCAAAGAATCGTTTTCCGACAAGGCATCCCCTGCTGAGAAACTATTTGAACTCGTGGCCATTGCAGAGATAGGCTCAGCGCTCAAGGTATTCTGAGGTTCTTCGGACACCTGAGGCAACTGGATGCTATCTTGCATGACTGAAGGTGGAGGTGAAACATAGACAGCGACAGGATCATCAGTGCCTGACCACTTGGGTACACTACTGGAAAAAGTATTGACCTGGAAGGAATTAATACAGACTTCATACTCTTCGGCTGTATGGCAGATCTCGGAACCAAGTTGGTAACCCCAAAATGGTACAACTAGGTCATCTATTTGTGCATGCCATCGGTAAGGATCAAGCACGATACATAGATTTCGCATGGAAGCAAATCCTAGTAGGAGATCACCAGGGAAACTAATCTGGTCAACAACAAGAAAGGAAGCTGTAAAATCTCTACCCTGGATAGTGAAGGTAAGAGAAGCACACACACAAACACACACACACACACACACACACACACACACAACAAACACACATACATACTCACACAGAGAGCTGGCAAGGAGTCAGTAGACGAGATGATGGAATATATGACAACAATTTGCAAGGAAGCTGAGGAGGGTTTATACCCAAGGGTAACAGGAGAATCGAAAAGCCAGGATGAGCCCATGGTTCACCCAAAAGTGCAGGGCCAAAACCAATGTGCCAGGAATGGAAAGCAAACAAAGACCCAGGAGAATAAGGAGAGCAGTCATAGAGCCAGAAATGAATATGCACAAATCAGAAGGAGGCCCAAAGACAGTACGAGAATGACATACCAGCGAAAGCCAAACCTGACCCAAAGCTGTTGTACAGCCACATCAGGAGGAGAACAACAGTCAAGGACCAGGTGATCAGGCTGAAGAAGGAAGGAGGGGAAGTGTGTGAGGAGCTCAACATGAGATTCAAAGAGGTGTTCACAGAGGAGATAGAAGGGCCTCCAGAAAGGCGGAGAGGTAGGGTACACCATCAGGTGCTGGACACATACACACAACTGAGGAGGAAGTGAAGTGGCTACTAAGCGGGGCTAGATACCTCAAAGGCGATGGGGCGATAACATCACTCCATGGGTCCTGAGAGAGGGAGCAAAGAGGCTATGTGTACCCTAACACAATCTTCAACACATCTATCGAAACAGGGCACTACAGAGGTATGGAAGACAGCAAATGTAGTTCCAATATTTAAGAAAGGAGACAGGAACGTAGCACTAAACTACAGACCAGTGTCACTGACATGTATGCAAGGTCATGGAGAAGATTATCAGGAGAATAGTGGTGGAGCACCTTGAAAGGAACGAGCTTATCAACGACAGCCAACACGGTTTCAGGGATGGGAAATCCTGTGTCACAAACCTACTGGAGTTCTGACAGGGTGACAACAGTAAGACAAGAGAGAGAGAGAGAGAGAGGTGGGTAGATTGCATATTCTTGAACTGTAAGAAGGCGTTTGACACAGTTCCACACAAGAGATTAGTGCAGAAGCTGGAGGACCAGGCAGGGATCACAGGGAAGGCACTACAATGGATCGGGGAATACCTGTCAGGAGACAGCAGCGAGTCATGGTACGTGGCGAGTGTCAGAGTGAGCGCCGGTGAGAGTGGGGTTCCGCAGGGTCAATCCTAGGACCGGTGCTGTTTCTGGTATTTGTGAACGACATGACGGAAGAATAGACTCCGAAGTGTCCCTGTTTGCAGTTGATGGGAAGTTGATGAGAAGAATTCAATCGGACGAGGACCAGGAAGAACTACAAAGGGATCTGGACAGGCTGCAAGCCTGGTCCAGCAATTCCTAGAGTTCAACCCTACCAAGTGCAAAGTCATGAAGATTGGGGAAGGGCAAAGAAGATGCAGACGGAGTACAGTCTAGGGGCCAAGACTACAAACCTCAATCAAGGAAAAATCTTGGGGTTAGTATAACACCAGGCACATCTCCTGAGGCGCACATCAAACCCAAAAAACTGCTGCGCATACGGGCGCCTAGCAAACCTAAGAACAACATTCCGACATCTTAATAAAGAATCGTTCAGGACCCTGTACACTGTATACGTTAGGCCCATACTGGGTATGCAGCACCAGTTTGGAACCACACCTAGCCAAGCACGTAAAGAAGCTAGAGAAAGTGCAAAAATTTGCAACAAGACTAGTCCCGGAGCTAAGGGTATGTCCTACGAGGAGAGGATAAGGGAAATCGACCTGATGACACTGGAGGACAGGAGAGATAGGGGGACATAATAACGACATATAAGATACTGAGAGGAATAGACAAGGTGGACAGAGACAGAATGTTCCAGAGATGGGACACAGCAACAAGGGGACACAGTTGGAAGTTGAAGACTCAGATGAATCACAGGGATGTTAGGAAGTATTTCTTCAGTCACAGAGTGGTCGGGAAGTGGAATAGTTTGGGAAATGATGTAGTGGAGGCAGGATTCCATACATAGCTTTAAGAAGAGGTATGATAAAGCGCATGGCGCAGGGAGAGTGACCCAGTAGCGTCCAGTGAAGAGGTGGGGCCAGGAGCTATGACTCGACCCCTGCAACCACAACTACGTGAGTACACACACACCCACCACCCACCCACTCACACTCGCCCTCACACCCTCCCTCACACCATCACTCTATCCCCCTCCTTCCTTTTCTCCCTCCCTCTTACACTCCCATCTCCCATCCTATCACTTTCTCTTTCTCCCTCTCTCTCTCTCCCCCTCTCTCTTCCTCTTCACCTCTCTCTCGCTCTCCCTCATCAATCCTTCCTTCCTTTCACCACCTCTCTCCCCCTCCTCTTGCCCCCTGGCCTAACCTCTCCCCTCTCTCCTTGTACCCCTAATCTCTACCTGCTACTGTCCCCCTCCCACCTCATATACTTCTCCTACCACCCTACCTCCCTCCCCTTTCTCTTCCCTACAACAAACACCCATCCTCACACACACACCCACTCACTCTGAAAATATAAGCTTCGGTGTGGTAAAATGGGTTACCCAAGAACAAGGACGAGAGCCAGGTGTCTGGTGGACGAACCTGCAAGGGAAGATTGGGAGGCAGAGCTAAAAAAGGCAGGAAGAGTGTGGAAGGAAGCTAGAAGAGCTTGGAAAGAAAATGGAGGAGAGGATAGCTACAGAGAGCAGGAAGTGGGAGCTACAAGCTAAGATTCAGTGCTTAGAAGAGAACTGAAAAATCTGAAACAGCTTAAAGAGAAAAATCACAGTACGACATAACACTAGGAACTTCTACATCAGTCACAGACAAGGTGACTGTAGGGAACAAAGAAGCTACACTGTATGCTAAAGCCCTATAAGACCCATGAGGGGCCAAGACAAAGACAAGGAGCACAGTAAGAATGAATGAGAGGTCTGAAGACAATGAAGGAGCTGTGCTATATGCAGAGACCCCAACAGACAACTGCAGTGGCCAGGAACAGATGAGCAGGAAAGAGAGACCACTGAACATAGGGGTTTCAGCCAGGGAAGGGATTGGAGGAAGGAATTCTCCAGTGGAAGGGGATAAAACACCCCATAGGATGTAAAGGAAGACACAGTGGGAGGACGAAAGGAGAGGTCAGTTTTCGTCACTGGCTCCAAGAAGTCGAATGGGAAACTGATGATGAAAGAAAACAGCAGGAGAAAAAAGCAATTGAAGGTATGATGACAGCAATAGGTGAGGGTGACATGACCCATGTGACAAATTTTCGGATAATTGTGTGGTTTGCAAGGGAAAGAAAACGACCTCTCAAAGTAATTTTCAAGGTAGAATCAGCTCGAACCATGATCCTGCTGGAGAAAGCATGACTGAGGACAATCTGGAGTACAGGAGAGTGTACATCGATCGAGACAGAACACAAAAGGAAAGGATGATACTGAAAGAGAGTGTACAAATACGAGAGGAACGAGAGGAAATGACAAAGACGAGCAGAAGAACCCATACCCAGGTGGAAGGGCAAACACACCCTCCAGAAACACCCACAGATAAACTCCAACCACAACATCCCCAAGGCAACTAAACATTCTAAACCAACACCCTCACACTGTTCCCTCTGTCCCACCCCATCCTCTACATCACAAACCCCACCTATGGAGCACCCTTCCCCCACCCCCACCACAAACCTAACCCAAACCACAACCCCCCACAGGCCCCACCACGGCTCCCACTCCCCCAACCCCAATATTCTCCCAGGACCACAGTCTAAGAAAAGAAGTTGAAGGTTTGGTACATGAACACAGATGGAATAACGAATAAATATGAGGAGTGGCATGAAAAAATCAATGAAAAGTCCCCAGACATCGTAGCAGTCACAGAAACGAAACTCACTGAGACAATAACAGACACAATCTTCCCATCGGGATATCAGATCCTGAGGAAGGATAGAAGGAGCAGAGGGGAAGGAGGGGTTGCACTGCTCATAAAAAACCGATGGAGATTTGAGGAAATGGAAGGCATGGACGAGATTGGAGAAAGGGATTACATAGTATGTACAATTCAGTCTGGGGAACATAAGGTAGTAATTGCAGGAGGCCAAGAGAGGAATATGAAGAGAGCAACAAAGCAATGGTGGACACACTGGTTGAGGTGGCAAGAAGAGGTCACTCAAGCAGAGCAGGCTATTTTAACCACAGGGAGATTGACTGGGAAAACCTGGAGCACCAGAGAGAGAGGGAGGATGAACCAGCAAGACTGGACCTCGTGTTCACCCTGTGCAGTTCAGACATTGAGGACATCACATATGAGAGGCCCCTGGGAGCTAGTGACCACATGGTTCTGAGCATTGAATACATAGTAGAGTTACAAGTGGAGAGGGCAACAGGAGTTGAATGGGAAAGCCGAACTATAAAAGGGGGGACTACACGGGAATGAGGAACTTCATGCAGGAGGTTCAGTGGGACAGAGAAATGGTAGGAAAGTCAGTAAACGAAATGATGGAATACGTAACAACAAAATGCAAGGAGGCAGAGGAAAGGTTTGCTCCCAAGGGCAACAGAAATAATCGGAATACCAGAACGAGCCCTTGGTTTACCCGAATGGAAAAAGTACAGAAGGCAAAGGACCCAGGAAAACAAGGAGATTAGTCGAAGAGCCAGAAACAAGTATGCACAAATAAAGAGGGAGGCCCATCGACAGTATGAAAACGACATATCATCGAAAGTCAAGTCTGACCTGAAACTGCTGTATAGCCACATTAGGAGGAAGACAACAGTCAAATACCAGGTGATCAAGCTGAGGAAAGAAGGTGGGGAACTCACAAGAAATGATAAAGAGGTATGTGAGGAGCTCAACAAGAGATTTAAGGAAGTATTTGTAGTGGAGACAGAAAGGAATGGGAAGACAGAACAGTGGAGGACACCAACAAGTGTTGGATGACACACATACAACCGAGGAGGAGGTGAAGAAGCTGTTCAGTGACCTTGATACCTCCAAGGCGATGGGACCGGACAATATATCCCCGTGGGTCCTTAGAGAGGGAGCAGAGACGTTGTGTGCCACTAACCACAATCTTCAACACATCCCTTGAAACCGGGCAACTACCTGAGGTATGGAAAGTGGCAAATGTAGTTCCCATTTTTAAGAAAGGAGACAAAAATGAGGCACTAAACTATAGACCAGTGTCACTGGCGTGCATAGTATGCAAAGTCATGGAGAAAGTTATCAGGAGGAGAGTGGTAGAGCACCTAGAACTGAGCAAGATTATAAACGATAACCAGCACAGATTCAGGGAAGGCAAATCCTGTGTCACAAACCTACTGGAGTTTTACGACAAGGTAACAGAAGTAAGACACGAGAGAGAGAGGGTGGGTTGACTGCATTTTATTGGACTTCAAGAAGGCCTTCCACACAGTTCCCCACAGGAGGTTAGTGCATAAGCTAGAGGATTAGGCACATATAACAGGAAGGGCACTGCAATGGATCAGAGAATACCTGACAGGGAGGCAACAACGAGTCATGGTACGAGATGAGGTATCACAATGGGCGCCTGTGACGAATGGGGTTCCGCAGAGGTCAGTCCTAGGACCAGTGCTGTTCTTGGTATATGTGAATGAGATGACGGAAGATATAGACTCAGAAGTGTCCTGATTGCAGACGATGTGAAGTTAATGAGAAGAATCAAATCGACCTGGCCAGGCCAGGCAGGACACGTGGTCCAGCAACTGGCTACTTGAATTTAATCCAATCAAATGCAAAATCATGAAGATAGGGGAAGGGCAAAGAAGACCGCAGACAGAGTATAGGCTAGGTGGCCAGAGACTGCAAACCTCACTCAAGGAGAAAGACCTTGGGTGAGTATAATATCGAGCACGTTTCCGGAAGCACACATCAACCAGATAACTGCTGCAGCATATGAGTGCCTTGCAAACCTGAGAATAGCGTTCCGATACCTCAGTAAGGAATTGTTCAAGGCACTGTATACCGAATACGTCAGGCCCATACTGGAGTATGCGCACCAGTTTGGAACCCTCGCCTGGTCAAGCACGTCAAGAAATTAGAGAAAAAGCAAAGGTTTGCAACAAGGCTAGTTCCAGAGCTAAGGGGAATGTCCTACGAAGAAAGGTTAAGGGAAATAGGCCTGACGACACTGGAGGACAGGAGGGTTAGGGAAGACATGATAACGACATACAAAATATTGCGAGGAATAGATACGGTGGACAGAGATGGGACACAGAAACAATGGGTCACAACTGGAAGTTGAAGACTCAGATGAGTCAAAGGGATGTTAGGAAGTATTTCTTCAGTCACAGAGTTGTCAGGAAGTGGAATAGTTTTGAAAGTGAGTAGTGGAGGCAGGAACCATTCATAGCTTTAAGACGAAGGATGATAAAACTCATGGAGCGGGGAGAGAGAGGACCTAGTAGCGATCTGTGAAGCGGCAACCACAAAAAGGTGAGTACACACACACACACAGACCAGTGTCACTGACATGTATAGTATGCAAGGTCATGGAGAAGATTAGCAGAAGAGTGGTGGAGCACTTAGAAAGGAATGAGCTTATCAACGACAGACAGCACGGTTTTAGGGATGGGAAATTCTGCGTCACAAACCTACTGGAGTTCTATCACAGGGTGACTGCAGTATGACAAGAAGAGAGAGGGGTGGGTAGATTGCATTTTCTTGAACTGTAAGAAGGCATTTGACACAGTTCCACACAGGAGATTAGTGCAAAAGCTGGAGGACCAGACTGGGATAACAGCAAAGGCACTACAATGGATTAGGGAATACCTGTCAGGAAGACAACAGCGAGTCATGGTACGTGGCCAGGTGTCAGAGTGGGCGCCTGTAACGAGCGGGATGCCACAGGGATCAGTCCTAGGACCGATACTGTTTCTGGTATTTATGAATGACATGACACATGACGGAAGGAATAGACACCGAAGTGTCCCAGTTTGCAGATGATGTAAAGTTGATGAGAAGAATTCAATCGGACGAGGACCAGGCAGAACTACAAAGGGATCTGGACAGGCTGCAGACCTAGTCCAGCAAATGGCTTCTGGAGTTCAACCCCACCAAGTGCAAAGTCATGAAGATTGGGGAAGGGCAAAGAAGACCAGGGAGAGAGAGGACCAAGTAGCGGCCAGTGAAGGAGCGGGACCAGGAGCTGTGAATCGACCCCTGCAACCACAACTAGGAGTACAACCAGGTGAGTACACACACACACAATGTGATAGTTCTTCTATCTTGGGCAAACTTAGATAAATATCTGACTTCACTCTTCTATTTAAGAGTGAAATAGTTGGAGACACATCTCACCTCATAGAAACAGATTGTTTCTTTTTGCAGACGTTTCATTCGTCCATATTAACCACATCTTTTAGTCGTTAATAATTAAAATCGTCTTCGTCGAATAGAACATCGTAACAAGCATATACTTCTCCGAAAATGTTGTAAATTATTCCCATTACGTTACAATGTCATAAAACTGTCAGCGGTATACAACCAACTTCTTGGTGACTCACTATTACCAAACACAAAGTCAACACCTTCATAACTCATAAAATTGGTGGGCTACCAACAGATGATGAACTGAGGAAGGAAGTTTGCTCTGTTCTGTGTACACTATCGATTTTAGCCTCTAAAAACGGTCAGTTCTTTTGTACTGTGTCAACTATGTGTTGCGTGTACCAATTAAGTAAATGAGGTGTTCAATAAGCAAGGAATGAAACCCCTAAGAGAGAGGCAGGTGCCTATCAGTAAATCAGGAATTTATAGAGTTATCCAGGTGTCCACCAAGTTGGACAGGTACAAAATGGTGATCGTTAACAAAGTGAGGCAGGTAAGAATGGTGTCTACCTCGTAAGCCAGACATTCACCATCAAAGGCAGGTACTTACTAAGGAAGTCCTAGCCCATGATAATAATAATACAATCAGAACTAAGCGTTAAACTTCCAATGGTCATACAGCACTGCAGGGTAGGATGTGTTAAATATGTACTGTGCCTGAGAGACTAGTGAAGGTGCAGAGTATGTCAGAAGCAGAATCATTAAGGTCGGTGAGGAGCGCTAAAGCCAAAGTACTATCAAAGACGCTTTAATAAAGCTGTTGCTGACAGAGTCAAAATGTGAGTCTGCGTCATAAGAGGGGCTGTCAGCGAGGAGGTGAGATAAAGTAGGGGGTTCAAGTGGTGACGACACAGGAGGTAAATCTTGTGTGCTCGCTGGTAGACAGGACAATCTATTAGTATATGGAAAACTGACAACCAAACTAGACAATTTTCGTAGAGTGGCACTGGGCGTTTCTCCATGAGATACTCATGAGTGTGTGTGTTCGATAGAAAGATGGGGAGCGAAGTCTCCCAGACACGACACCTAAACAAGGTTTGATAGAATACAACTTGTTATGAATCAATTCAGATCATTGTTGTTGTCAACGGTTGCGAAGTTGTCTAAAGATTACAGCAAAATAGTCTGAGAATAGTATACCCCTATGTTGAAGAACTGATTTAAATAGTGAAAATGAAAATGAAAATAAAATTTCCGCCCCCCTCAAACTGAACATCAAAAATATTCTGTAAAATGTATTTTCATTTTAATTTTCACTTTTCTTATATCATTTGAATAAGATGACAACTTACTCTGTTCTTCATGCAATAAATTTATATATAAATTATTTTTATACAGATATTAACCCTGTGCATAAAATAAGCAATGCAAACATAAGAAAATTTGGTCATGATGGGCACCTGGGGGGCACCTGGGGGCACCTGGGGGGCACCTGGGGGGCACCTGTCTGCCTATTATGTCAATAATGAATCAAAATAAACTTGGCCGTCTTGAAGCACATTTAAAAATAAAACAAAGTAGCCATGTAAATTCGGAATTGGAATATTTTAGATCATGAAAAGACCAGTTTAAAAATAGAACAACGATCATTTCGTCATTCTCTGCTCAAACTGCAGTCATTAATCTTGAAGCCGGTTATGAAATTTCTCTACTTATAACAAAAACAGGAAAGACTCATACTGTTGGTGAGGATTTAATTAAGCCAGCAATATCAGCTTTTCTCAAAACAGTTCTGTAAAAGATTGTTATGGGGTTATAGGACCCAACATGTATTTATGTAACTAAGTAGCAGTTATTCACTTTGAAATACCTATTTATATTAAACTGCTGGGATCACAACTGCCTTAATTCTGTCAAGATAACGGTACACTCTCATGTAAGAGAGGCTAGTTAAGTCGAGCCTGTAAATGTAAATAGGTTCTACTAACACACAATTAAAATAAGTAGATTATAAAGTTTGTATTTCTTTTTTTTAAAGGAAAATAAGGTATAATATTGGGAAAAACAAAATTATTGTAGTAGTTAAAGAATTGTGCTTCCCGATGTTCTTTTGTTTGTTGTTGTTTAGTTTTGGAAGAGGCTGGGGGTCTTTCATTCTCTGGTGGTTGTGGCGCCAACATTGCAGGACCTCCTCTCCCACTATGACTTCAGGGTAAGATGTAAGTGCCCAGGAGGTAAGATTTGTACTTAGTTTCTTTTGAGGTTGGGAATTATACCCAGAGTGGCTACAGTGTGTCAAAATACTGGGTAAGGCCACTAGGAAGAAAGGAGAAGTACTTGTCTCAGATGGGACCATGTGATTGTACTGGCTGGCCTCACCTTAGGGTGTGAACATCCTTTGTTTTAAATTGGAAAATGCTTAACAAGTATACTTTGTACATACTTATTTGAATATATTCCTATTTTTGTAATAGTAGTTTAAATAACCTGTTGAGAGGGTTGATGAAAACATTTCAGAGACTGAGGACGACTAACCATGAATGTAAGTATCCCCTAGAGTTTATAAGGCCTTATTTAAGCTACCCCACACTAAAGCATGTATTGAGAACCGTACCATCGAACTAAGAAGCAAAATGTAAGTTAAATAAAAACAATTCTGTGCTATAACTTATGATGACTAACAAATACAACAAAAATGGTAACAACCACTATCGTAACCGATTATAAGCAGGAAATAATTAAAAAAAATAGTAACACAAAATTTAACCCTAATAAATAATATGTATGAATTGAAACCGGGAGCAAAATATCAATATACATAGGTGGAGCTCAGAGAGAGGTGAGGGTCTAGGCTCTCCTAGTTACACAAGAGAGGTAGAAAGAAGAGAAATTAGGTCAAGATAGGAAGAAACCAAACTGAACTTTCCTATCTCAGACCTGCAAATGGCGCTCACAAATGGGGAATGCGAAAGGAAATCTGGGAAATGTATTCAGCACACGGCCGCACTGTCTGGAGAAAATGAGATGAGGCAAGAACTGAAACATGTCTAGTTTATTTAGGTGTCAGTCCCTTCAATACATCGACTGATCCATTTTACATTCTACTGCATTCCAGTTGAGACTGCCGTACCTGGTTTTTTTCGTAAAGATACCGAGTGGTTTTTAACTGCTGGATAATCGTTTTTTTTGAGCAGACCCAGTTAGCAAGTTATGTGTTTTGAGATCGGGCCTCTTAGTTAATTTTTCCAGTAGTAGGTTGGTAGACAGCAACCACCCAGGAAGGTACTACCGTCCTACCAAATGAGTGTGACACATAAGCCTGTAATTGTTTTGCATGATGGTAGGATTGCTGGTCTCTTTTTTCTGCCTCATAAAAATGCCAGGTTGCAGGTATGTCTTGCTACTTCTACTTACACTTATGTCACACTATATACTAACCCCTTTGGGTTTTTCTTCTATTTTTCTTCCTAGTTCTTGTTCTTGTTTATTTCTGCTTATCTCCATGGGAAGTGGAACAGAATTCTTCCTCCGTAAGTTATGCGTGTCGTAAGAAGCAACTAAATACTGGGAGCAATGGGCTAGTAACCCCTTCTCCTGTATAAATTACTAAAAATAAGATAAGGAAAAACTTTATAAAATTTGGATGTTTGAATGTGCGTGGATGTAGTGCGGATGATAAGAAAGAGATGATTGCTAATGTTGTGAATGAAAAGAAATTGGATGTCTTAGCCCTAAGCGAAACAAAGCTGAAGCGGGTAGGCGAGTTTCATTGGGAAGAAATAAATGGGATTAAGTCAGGAGTATCTGAGAGAGTTAGAGGGGGGTTAGAAGGGGTATCAATGAGGTTGAAGGATCAGTTATGGAGAGAGAAGAGGGAACATAAATATATAATTTCAAGGATTATGAGGATTAAAATAAGGGTTGGATGTAAAAAGTGGGTCATAATAAGTGCGTATGCACCTGGAGAAGAGAGGATTGTTGAGTAGAAAGAGAGATTTTGGGAGATGTTAAGCGAGTGTGTAGGAACTTTTGAGCCAAGTGAGAGAGTAATCGTGGTAGGGACCTAAATACTAAAGTAGGAGAAACGTTTAGAGAGGGTGTGGTAGGTAAGTTTGGGATACCAGGTGTAAAAGATAATAGGGAGCATTTGATTGAACTTTGTATAGAAAGGGATTTGGTTATAGGTAACACATATTTTAAGAAAAAGAGGATAAATAAGTATACAAGAAATGATGTAGGGCGAAATGACAGTAGTTTGTACATGTTTATAGAGGGGCTACAGATATATCGGATCACTTTTTAGTTGTAGCTACAGTGAGAGTAAAAGGTAGATGGGATACAAGGAGAACGGAAACAGCAAGTAAGAGAGAAGTGAAGATTTATAAACTAAAAGAGGAGGCGGTTAGAGTAAGATATAAACAACTGTTGGAGGGCAGATGGGCTAGTGAGAGTATAGGCAGTGGGGTAGAAGAGGTATGGGATAAGTTTAAGAATATATTGTTAGAGTGTTCAGCAAAAGTTTGTGGTTATAGGAAAGTTTTTACAAAGTAGAAGTGATGCAAGGAGGGAGGAGTATATGGAGAGAAAAAGAGAGGTTAAGAAAGTGGCGAAGCAATGTAAAAAGAGAGGAAATGAGAGGGTGGGTGAGATGTTATCAACAAATTTTATTGAAAATAAGAAAAAGTTTTGGAGTGAGATTAATAAGTTGAGAAAGCCTAGGAAAGAATGGATTTGTCAGTTAAAAATAAGAGAGGAGAGTTATTAAATGGAGAGTTAGAGGTATCGGGAAGATGAAGGGAATATTTTGAAGAATTGTTAAATGTTGTTGAAGATAGGGAAGCTGTGATTTCGTGTATAGGGCAAGGAGGAATAACATCTTATATGAGTGATGAAGAACCATCTGTGAGTGTGGGGGAAGTTCGTGAGGCAGTGAGTAGAATGAAAGAGGGTAAAGCAGCTGGGATTGATGGGATAAAGATAGAAATGTTAAAGGCAGGTGGGGATATAGTTTTGGAGTGGTTAGTGTTTTAATTTAATAAATGTGTGGATGAGGGTAAAGTACCTAGGGATTGGCAGAGAGCATGCATTGTTATTTGTATAAAGACAAAGGGGACAAAAGAGAATGTTAAAATTATAGGGAAATAAGTCTGTCGAGTATACCTGGTTAAGTATATGGTAGTTATTATTGAAAGAATTAAGTGTAAGACAGAGAGCAGGATAGCAGATGAACAAGGAGGCTTTAGGAAGGGTATGGGGTGTGTAGACCAAGTGTTTGCAGTGAAACATATAAGTGAACAATATTTAGATAAGGGTGAAGAGGTGTTTTTGGCATTTATGGATTTGGAAAAGGCATATGATAGGGTGGATAGGAGGGCAATGTGACATGTTGCAAATGTATGGAATAAAAGGTAGGTTATTGAAAAGTTTTTACGAGGATAGTGAGGCTCAGGTTAGAGTATGTATGCGAGAGGGAGATTATTTCCCAGTAAAAGTAGGCCTTAGACAGGGATTTGTGATGTCACCATAGTTATTCAATATATTTATAGATGCAGTTGTAAGAGTTGGAGGAGGTGAATGTGTTCAGATATTTGGGAGTGGATGTGTCAGCAGATGGGTCTATGAAGGATAAGGTGAATCATAGAATTAACGAGGGGAAAAAGGTGAGTGGTGCACTGAATAGCTTTTGGAGATAGAGAACTTTATCTATGAAAGCAAAAAGGGGAATGTATGAGAGTATAGTTATACCAACACTCTTGTATGGGTGTGAGACATAGCTTGTGAATGTTGCAACAAGGAGAAGGTTGGAGGCAGTGGAGATGTCATGTCTGAGGGCAATGTGTGGTGTTAATATAATTCAGAGAATCCGTAGTTTCGAGATTAGGAGGTGTGGGATTACCAAAACTATTATCCAGAGGGCTGAGGAGGGGTTGTTGAGATTGTTTGGACATATAGAGAGGAAGGAACAAAATAGAATGACTTCGAGAGTGTATAAATCTGTAATGGAGGGAAGGTAGGGAAGGGGTCGGCCTAGAAAAGATTGGAGGGAGGGGGTAAAGGAGGTTTTGTGTGCGATTGGCTTGGACTTCCAGCAAGCGTGCGTGAGCGTGTTAGATAGGAGCGAATGGAGACAAATGGTTTTTAGGACTTGACGTGCTGTTGGAGTGTAAGCAAGGTAACATTTATGAAGGGTTTCAGGGAAACCGGCAGGCCGGACTTGATTTCTGGAGATGGGAACTACAGTGCCGGCATTCTGAAGGAGGGGTGTTAATGTTGCATTTTTGTAGCTGTAGTTTAAGCACGCCTCTGGCAAGACAGTAATGGCGTGAGTGATAATGAAACTTTTTCTTGTCGGTCACCCTGCATTGGTGGGAAACGGCCTATATGTTAATACAAAAATAATAGCTGTTTTTTTAAGCTTCCTTTCAGTGGAGATCTGTTAATTGACCTGGGACTGCTGGGAGGATTCTCCTCTACCAGTCTATTCATATGCCAGAGTATTACAGCTGGAATAGGAATAGATAAATACATGAACAGTGGATAAGTGAAGAGGCTATTTAAACATAGGAACATAAGAAAGAAGACCACTGCAGCAGGCCTACTGGCCCATGCGAGACAGGTCCAAGTCTCCAACAGGCTTAAGCCAATGCCCCAACCCAGCCAGGTCAGGTTACATTCACTTAAGAAAGGAGCACTGCATCTGACCTAGTAGCACAAGCTAGTCACGACCAACTCACACGCAACCGCACCCACTCATATAATTATCTAGCCGACCACCTGGAGCTACCGTCTAAAAGTAGTCAGGTCACTACCACTTAAGGAATTAATATGGCAACTGACCTGGTAGTACAAGCTAGTCAGGTCCAAACTCAAACCCACCCACACCCACTCACGTATTTATCTAACCTATTTTTAAAGCTACACAACGTCTTAGCATCTATGACGGTACTCTGGACTTTGTTCCACTCATCCACAACCCTATTACCAAACCAGTGCTTTCCTATATCCTTCCTGAATCTGAACTTTTCCAACTTGAAACCATTGCTGCGAGTCCTGTCTTGGCTGGATATTTTCAGCACGCTATTTACATCCTCTTTATTTATTCCTGTTTTCCATTTATACACCTCAATCATATCTCCCCTAATTCTACGCCTTTCTAGAGAGTGCAGATTCAGTGCCCTCAGTCTATCCTCATAGGGAAGATTTCTGATACATGGGATCAACTTTGTCATCTTCCTCTTTACGTTTTCCAGTGCATTTATATCCATTCTGTAATACGGTGACCAAAACTGTGCAGCATATTATAAATGAGGCCTAACCAAAGATATATAGAGTTGAAGAACAACCTGAGGACTTCTATTACTTATACTTCTTGATATGAAGCCAAGGATTCTGTTAGCTTTATTGCGAACACTTATGCACTGTTGTCTTGGCCTCAGATTACTACTAACCAGAACTCCTAAATCTTTCTCGCAATCACAAGTAATAAGATCTACATTATTCAGTTTATATGTGGCATGGTTATTGTCCTGCCCAACATTTAGAACTTTGCATTTGTTTACATTAAACTGCATCTGCCACTTCTCCGACCACTGCATCAGTCTATTCAAATCATCCTGGAGTGCTCTAATATCCTCATTTGAATAAATTGGACGGCCTATTTTGGTGTCATCAGCAAATTTACTTATGTTGCTATTTATTCCCTCATCTATGTCGTTTATGTAAATTGTAAACAACAGGGGGCACAAAACTGACCCCTGTGGAACACCGCTTGAGACGTGCCCCCATTCTGATTTCTCTCCATTTATGCAAACTCTCTACCGCCTATTTGTCAACCATGCCTCTACCCAGGAAAAAATTTCTCCTCCTATTCCGTGTGCCTTAAGTTTCCTCAGTAGCCTCTGATGTGGAACTTTATCGAAAGCCTTTCTGAAGTCCATATACATAATATCATATTCATTACCATGATCTACCTCCTCAAACACCTTAGTGAAAAAAGTTAGTAAGTTCGTAAGACAGGAACGCCCCTTTGTAAAACCGTGTTGAGATTTATTAATCAATTTATGCTTTTCAAGATGGCTACGAATTGCCTCGGCAATTATTGCCTCCATAAATTTACCAACTATGGAGGTAAGGCTTATTGGTCTATAGTTCGAAGCTAAGGGCCTGTCACCTGACTTGTAAATAGGTATTACATTTGCCCTTTTCCACTTGTCTGGCACTATGCCAGTTTGTAGTGTGGGCTCTGGTGGTCTGGTGGCTAAAGCTCTCGCTTCACACGGCGAGGGCCTTGGTTCGATTCCCAGCCAGGGCAGAAACATTGGGCATGTTTCTTTACACCTGTTGTCTATGTTCCCCATCAGTAAAATGGGTACCTGGGTGTTAGTCGACTGCTGTGAGTCGCATCCTTGGACACTGACCTAATCTGCCCGAAATGCTCAGCATAACAAGGGACTTTCTATATAGTAGTATGTCACTGATGTCAGCTAGGCCTTTATACCATGTACATGTACTTGTAGTAAATAAAGATATTATTATTATTATTATTATTATTATTATTATTATTATTATTATTATTATTATTATTATTATTATTATTATTATTATTATTATATTGAAAAAATTGGCCAAAGGTTTGCTAAGTTCCTCTTTACATTCCTTTAAAACTCTTGCAAACAGTTCATCAGGGCCTGGGTATTTGTTAGGTTTTAATTTCTCTATTTGTCTGAGGACCATGTCACTAGTTACCCCAATCGAGCATAGTCTATTATCTTCCTGTTCTACATAAGTTATTATTTCTGGAATTCTGCTAGTATCTTCCTGAGTAAAAACTGAGAGGAAGTAAGTATTGAAAATTTCACACATATCCTTATCACTGTCCGTGATCTGTCCTGAGTTACTCTTAAGTTGGCCAATCTTGTCCCTAATCTTACTTCTGTATACCTGAAAGAACCCTTTTGGGTTAGTCTTCGAATCCCTTGCGACCTTAGCCTCATAATCCCTTTTTGCTTTTCTTATTCCTTTTTTTATTTCTCTCTTTAATAGAAAATATTGATGTCTTATCTCTCCATCCCCTCTTTTGATACGCCTATATATGCCTCTCTTTCGACCAATGAGATGTTTTAATCTATTGTTCATCCATTTAGGATCATTTTTGTTAGATCTAATTTCCCTACTCGGAACAAAAGTTGTCTGGGCAGCTAGAACTACGCTCTGGAAAACGTCATATTGGCAACCAAAACCACCTGCCTGTCCCATAGTCAGGTCATCCCAATTTAGCCCACCTAGGTAATTTCTCAGACCCATGAAGTCGGCTACACGAAAGTCTGGAACAGAGACTTGATTGCAGTTACCTGGGTAATTCCATGATATATTAAAACTAAGTGATTTGTGATCGCTTTCCCCAAGCTCTTCATTAACCTCAAGATTATTAATTAGTGATTCTTTGTTAGCAAGAACCAAATCAAGCAAGTTGCTAGCTCTAGTTAGTTCTGTCACAAACTGTTTTAAAAAAACAATCCTGAACCGTATCAAGAAAGTCACTAGACTCAAGATTACCTGTCACATTGTTCCAATCAATTTGTCTAAAGTTAAAATCTCCCATTAACACAACATTTTCATATCTAGACGCCTTATGAATTTCGTCCCATAGCAGCTTACTGCACTTCCTATCCAGACTTGGGGGCCTGTAAATCACACCCAAAATTATTTTTTCACGGCCCTCGAGAAACTCTAGCCAAACAGATTCTGTGTCCGCTGTTTCTAATATTATATCTTGTCTAACACAACAATTTAAATTATCTCTGACATACATCGCCACTCCACCACCCTTCCTGTTGACCCTATCAGTGTGGAATAGTTTGTAACCCTGAATGTTGCACTCGGAAGGCATTTCTCTATCTTGCAGTTTGAACCAGGTCTCTGTTATAGCAATAATATCCTTATTACTTGCACTTGCAAGTAATCTTAGCTCATCTATCTTAGAAGCCTAAGAATATCTATAACTCACTCTAATTACAGGAACATATAAAAACACATACGAACCTAGCCAAGGATTCGAACCCATGTTGTTTCGGCCCGCCTCATGGTGACCGAAAACCACATGACGCTCTAAAATGCAAGACCGCCAACTCCTACGAGAATCACGCACCCAGCAGAGCTAGGTGCTTTACCATGATCCGAGGACATACGGTGGTGTGGGTGCCTTTCAGCAAATTTCATTCTCCTCCCCGTTTGGTGTACTAGCCTCTACAAGCAGTATTATATATTATTGTACCCACGAACAAGTGGTGTTGTTGAGGTTTGTTAAGTATAGTACACCAAACGGGGAGTATAAAGAAATTAGCTTAGAGGTGTCCACACCTCCGTATGTCCTCGGATCACAGTAAAGCACCTAGCTCTGCTGGGTGCGTGATTCTTGTAGGATTTGGTGTTCCCGTGGGTTAGAGCGTCAAGTGGTTTTTGCTAACCATGAGGTGGGCCGAAACTACATAGGTTCGAATCCTTTGCTATTCAGTGTTGTTATTGATCAATACCACTCGTTCGTGCCGAATAGATAAAACCGGTCAATTAGCAAGAACACATTTAAAATTAAGTCCTTTCTAAAATTTTCTTTTATACGTTTAAAGCTATAATTTTGTCATTAATGTTAATGTGAAAATTTTTAATTTTGCACCAAAATAATGTTAGAAAACTTACCAAACATTATAATAACAAGCGCAATTTAATTTAGCCTAATCCAACTAAATGTATTTTAGATAAGTTTACAATAATTTAATTATAAACAAACAAAATTAAATATTTAAGCCAAAATCTCAAGTTCTACCTAATCGGCACGACTTATATATGCTCTCGGGCTTCCTTCCACGGGATGTATATCCGGTGCACAATAAACTGGCCGCTTCGGCAGCAAAACATAGATATAATTAAGCACTTATACAATACATAATGGTATTTCCCTTAACCCACTCTTTGTAACTATGGTGGAAGAAAATGTCCTCTGCTCTTTCATAGTGATCCAAAATGTCTAACCTCATGCAGCACTAGTACAAGGTATACAGGTCTAGCTGACATACTACTATATAGAAAGCCCTTGTTATTCAAAACATTTTGGGCAAATTAGGTCAATTATCTCTCTGGATGCAACCCACACCAGTCGAGTAACACCCATATACCTATTTTTACTAATGGGAGAACAGGGACAGCAGGTGTCTTTTGGAAACGCGTCCTAATGTTTTTCAGGAGTACCAGGGGTTCGATCCCCGGACCTCAGTGCGTGAACTGAGTGCACTATCGATCGAGCTACGGGACACCTCTTTATCTTCTCTCCTTGCTGACGGCCCCACCTTTGACACAGACTTCCTCTAACTTTTTGACAGCAACAAATTTGTTACACATCGTTTGATAATATTTCCTTTAGCACTCCTCACTTCCCTTACAAACTCTACCTCTGTTATACTCTGGACCCTTGCTAGTTTCAGATCAAGCATATTACACAGTTCACACACACTACCCTGCAGTGCTGTATGACCCTCGTGGGAGTAGCACTTAATTTTGATTATAATAATAATCATGGATATTTGGAGACGATGGGTGCAAAATACGATGATGTGGAGAATACATAATTCTATTGTGTAGGGGAAGCAGGGTTGGGGTCGTCCTGTGAGACGCTGGAGGGAAAGAGTTAAGGTTTTGTAAGCAATGGGCTTAAACGTATATTAGGCATATGTGAGCGTGATAAGGGTGAGTGGAGGCAAGAGGTTTTTAAGAATTGATGTGCTCTTGGAGTGTGATCAAGGTGACATTTATTAAGGGATTCAGGGGAAAACCGTTTAGCGGGACTTATGTGTGAAGCATAAGTGAAAATATTAGAGGTTGGAGGAGCAACCGAGCAGGTATAACAGCGTGCTTTGACAAGACGGTGATACAATAATGGTGAAAGTGTTTCTTCTTTTCAGAGCCATCTTTCCTTTGTGTGTTAAAATTTTATATATGTATATAATTCTTACCTGTCGATAAAAGTCATTACTTTGCACTCAGTACCTTGGAAACATTAGTCATCCTTCACAAGCTAATGGACGGTCAATGTTTAACAAGCGGATCAGATGTTCACTTCATGGTAAGCCTGGTGTTTACTAACACAACTGGTGAGGGAGGTGTACGCTACCACTACTAACTTAGTCAGGTGTCCACTGCCGCCACATAGTGTAGCAGGTGTACACTACCACCACCCTCATCCCTGTGAACCAGATGTTCACTATCATCACTTGAGGAGCCAGCTGTCTGCTTCCAGAATCCTTACAGCCAGTTACCCATCACTACTCATTGAGCCAGGTGGTGATAATCATTATCCAGTTGGCCAGGTGTTCACCATTGTAGGTCATTGAGCCAGATGTATTGAATCCAGCATCACTCAGTGAACAAGGTATGAACCAAGTTACCCAAGAGTCCTTTATCAACTTACTAAGACTACTATTAAGTAATCAAATTGTTCACAACAGCCACGTTCACCATTCACCGTTCACCGTTCACTTGTACCAGTCTCGTGAAGCACCAAGAATGAACTCTGCAGTTCCTGTATTAGTCATTTTACTGAGAGTCTGGGCGTGGGTGATTAGACTCTTAGGAGGCTTTCCCTACTGCTGGGATCACCAGAGGCTCACACCTGATGATTCAGGTCATCATCAACACCTTCATCAACAATCTCATCATGTTCGACCCCTCCACAGTTCTTCACAGGATTCATCGGCTTCTCGTACGCGTCACAATCACCACACTCGCCACCAAGCAATAGACAGTATGAGCAACCATCTACATGTTGAAGGTTGGTGGAGGGACAAGACTGATGGACAACAGGACAAGTGTGGACAATGTTCAGAGTGTAATGAAATATTCCCAAACCTACGTCCCACCAGGACTCTCACACTCTGGTCGTACGGTGTGGCCATTTTCTACATGCAAATGTTTACTGTCATGGCTCTTTCTCTGGGTTTATCAAAACAGGGAAAGTTGCTGATGGCTATTACTGACACCTTCACTACCATTAGGACTATACTTAAGGTGGTCGATATTTTGACAGCAATGATCTTATGTTTCCACTTGGTAATGAAGAGTAGTAAACTGGCCTCACTCTTTGCCCACCTCAGCAGAGTTATTCCTGCTCACGTCTTAAGGCGATGGTCTGTAAGACAAGATAAGTCATACATTGCGATGTGTTTAATTATCATTATCTTTATCATAACTCTTGCACGAGCTCTTTACTTAAAATTGGCGTTATTACCTGACTTTTCGTCTCGCTTTTTCACTATAATTTGTGACAGCATTCATCATTGGTTGCTGGTGTTCATTATACCTGCTCACACTACTGGATTTTATCTGATCGTCCGTCTGCAGACAATGTTACTGAGAGACATACAATCCTCTCTGGAAACTGCCTGTGCATTTCAACAATGTGAAAAACAGCAACAGCTTCTCAGTACAGACCCAAGTTATAATGGAATTCCCGAAACTGATGAAAAAAGAGTTAGTGAAGAAGATTTGGCCATAACGAGGGAGGCGACTTTCTACTTACTACAGCTTCGTCAGTGTCAGTTACTTATAAATAACTACTTCTCCATACCCATCTTGACCCTGACTGCGCGTGCCATCGTCTTCTTCATTAATAGACTCTATAATAATACCACCAAGAAAAGTTTTCCAACTGACGACGTTGTGTTCCTCATGTACGACACGTTTCAAATTTCAGTCTTCTTCTCGACACCGAACCTGATCACAGACAAGGTTAGAAATAAATATTTATCCTTGGTGTCTTGTGAGAAAATTCCATACATATATATTACTACTACTACTACTACTCTACTACTACTACTACTACTACTACTACTACTACTACTACTACTACTACTACTACAAATAATAATAATATAATAATAATAATAATAATAATAATAATAATAATAATAATAATAATAATAATAATAATAATAATAATAATAATAATAATAATAATAATAATAATAATAATAATAATAATATTATTATTATTATTATTATTATTATTATTATTATTTTATTATTATTATTATTATTATTATTATTATTATTATTACCTGGATTTTACCTGGAGAGGGTATCGGGGGTCAACTCCCCCACGTCTCGGTCTGAGACCAGGCCTCATGGTGGATCAGGGTCTGATCAACCAGGCTGTTACTGCCGGCTGCACGCAAACTGACGTACGAACCACAGCCCGGTTGGTCAGGTACTGAGTTTAGGTGCCTGTCCAGTGCCTTCTTGAAGACAGTTAGGAGTCTATTGGAAATCCCCTTAATGTATGCTGGGAGGTAGTTGAACAGTCTTAGGACCCGGACACTTTTGGTGTTTTCTCTTAGTGTACTCGTAACACCCCTGCTTTTCATATGGGAAATGTTGCATCTCCTGCCGAGCCTTGTGCTTTCATAGGGAGTGATTTTCGAGTGCAGGTTTGGTACCAATCCCTCCAGGACCTTCCAAGTGTATATTATCATGTATCTCTCTCGCCTGCGTTCCAGGGAATACAGAACAAGGACCTTCAACTGTTCCCAGTAATTTAGGTGCTTTATCGTACTTACGTGTGCTGTGAAAGTTCTCTGTACACTCTTAAGGTCTGCAATGACGCCAGCCTTGAAGGGGCCCTTAGTGTACAGCAGTATTCCAGCCTAGAGAGAACAAGTGATTTGAAGAGTGTCATCAAGGGCCTGGCGTCCATAGTTTTAAATGTTCTCATTATCCATCCTATCATTTTCCTAACAGATGAGGTAGATACATTGTTGTGGTCTTTATAGGCGAGATCCTCTGACATTATCACTCCCAAGTCCTTCACATTTCTTTTTCACTCTATTGTATGGTTAGAATTTGTCGTATACCTTATACATTTTTTTATTTCCTCAAGTTTTCCATATCTGAGTAGTTGAAATTTCTCCTCGTTGAACTTTATATTGTTTTGAGTGGCCCATTTGAAGATTTGGTTGATGTCCGCTTGGAGTTTTGCAGTGACTTCAATGGAGGTCACTGCCATGGCAATCCGGGTGTCATCGCAAAGGAAGACACAGAGCTATGGCTTACATCTCTGCCATGTCAGAAATGAGGATGAGGAATAGAAAAGGAGCGAGTACTGTGCCTTGTTGAACAGAGCTTTTCACCGTGGCTGCCTGGGATTTTACTGTGTTTACTATTACTCTTTGTGTTCTATTTGTCAGGAAGTTATAGATCCATCTACCAACTTTTCCTGTTATTCCTTTATCACGCATTTTGTGTGCTATTACGCCATGGTCACACTTGTCGAAAGCTTTTGCAAAGTCTGTGTATACTACATCTGTATTTTGTTTATCCTCAACAGCATCCAGGACCCTGTCATAGTGGTCCAGGAGCTGGGACAGGCAGGAGCGACCTGCTCTAAACCCGTGTTGCCCTGGGTTGTGTAATTGATGGGTATCTAGGTGGTTTTCAATCTTGCTTCTTAGAACCCTCTCAAAGATTTTTATGATATGGGATGTTAGTGCTATCGGTCTGTAGTTCTCTGCAATTGCTTTACTGCCACCCTTGTGGAGTGGGGCTATGTCTGTTGTTTTTAGTGAGTGTGGATGACCCCTGTGTCCATGCTCCCTCTCCATAGAATGCTGAAGGCAGTTGCAATTCTTGAAGAACACGGAGTTGCATGAGTCTGGGCCTGGGGCAGAGTGCATAGGCATGTCATTTATTGCATTTTCAAAGTCTTCTTTAGTTAGAATAATATCCGAGATTTTTGAGATGACCAAATTTTGCGTTTCGTTCATAAAGAATTCATTTGGATTGTTGACCCTTAGTCGGGGCAGCGGCTCACTGAACACTGAGTCGTATTGGGACTTTAATATCTCACTTATTCTTTGGCTGTCATTTGTGTATGTCACTTCCCGCCTAAGCAGAGGCGTAATATGGGATGTTGTTTTTCCCTTAGATTTGGCATAAGAGTAGAAGTATTTTTTTTCTATTTCCTTTATATCTTTTAGTTCTTCCTGTGATTCTTGTCTCCTGTAAGATTCCTTCATTTTAATTTCGATATTTGCAATTTCATTGACCAGTGCCTATCTACGTATTTCAGATATATTGGCTCCTCTCAGCAGCTCTGTGACTCTTCGCCTTCGTCTGTACAGGGAGCTTCTCTCTCTTTCTAGTTTACTTCTTCTCTTTCTTTTTCTTAATGGAATGTGTCTTGAGCAGATCTCAAGAACCACAGTTCATTTTTTCTAGGCAACTCTTCGGATCCGTGTTGTTTAGGATATCTTCCTAGCATGTTTCATTTAGGACATTTGCATGTTTTTGTTATTAAAATTGAATTTTGTGAAGAGACCTTCATGACTGATCACATTTTGCTGGTCAGGAGCCCTGTGCATACATGTCTGTACCTCTATTATGTTGTGATCTGAGTGTATTATCTTTGATACGTTTATATTACGTATCAGATCGTCGTTGTATTTTCTAGTCTTGTAGGCTCTAATATTTGCTGGTTTAAGGTGAATTTTGTGCAGAGATTTAATAGTTCGTGAGTGGATTTTCATCTGCGCTGCCTCCTGGGGTGATCTCTGCTAAAACATTGTTTGCTATACTCCTCCATTTTAGGTGTCTCAAGTTTAAATCTCCTAGTAGCAAGATGTTTGGGGCAGGAGTTGGAAGATTTTCCAGACAGTGGTCAGTTTTCAAAAGCTGCTCCTGGAATTGCTGGGAAGTTGCATCAGAAGGTTTGTATACCACCACAATGACAAGGTTTTGGTTTTCAATCTTTACCGTCAAAACTTCAACTACATCATTTGAGGTGTTTAGTAGTTTTGAGCAATGAGCTACTCTGTAATGTACAGGCCAACCCCCCCCCCTTGTTGCCTGTTTAGTCTGTCGTATCTGAATAGGTTATAACCTGGAATCCATATTTCGTTGTCATAATGATCCTTTATGTGGGTCTCTGTGAATGCTGCAAACATTGCATTTGACTCCGTGAGCAGTCCCTTGATGTAAGGAATTTTGTTGTTTTTTGACGGCTTTAGACCCTGTATGTTTGCAAAGACAAATGTCGTTATATTGGTGGAATTTGGGGAGATTTTATTTGCTGGCGTTAATATCTGTTGTTCTGGGAAAGTACTAAACACATAGGGGCTATTCAGAAAATGGGAAATTGGAGGTAATCAGGTTTGATCCAAGGAAAGAGAGAGTAACATAAATTCCTTTGATCAAGAGCCATTACCAGCATCAATTAATGCATCCCTGTTCGTCTTGAAGAGTTCTTACTTATAACCAGCAGCTTTAGTGACACTCTGTGTAACCAAGACAACATCTACATTCAGTTGATCTTTATTTTCTTCACGAGTATCACCATTGTAATGTTCCCCTAACCCTGTAAGGCATTTTTTGAGTCTTTTATGGTTCACACTTTATTAAAACATTAAGGTAAATGATACTATTCTATTTCGAGGCTAAATGTGGCAAAATAGCCGACCAAAAGAGCTTTTCTCCAGTAATCACAAGAAAATAGAAAAGAAAAGGAGAATAGCCTATGTATCACAGTGCTTTAGTTAGTTACCTAGGCACGGAAATAGTCACATGAATCTTCCACAAAATACATTAATCAAGCGTTGAAATGTTGAAGCCAATTCAATAAGGCGTTCTCGAGTAATAAATTAAAACTGGTGATAAAGCAAATGAAAATGTTTCGAAAAAAAGAAGAGGTTCTCTTGTTATGCTTAAAAACGCAATGACTCTGCGGATTTTAATTTCTTTCTCGTTTTCTTTTCAGTTTTACATTCTGTCTAAAATATCTCTACAATAATGAATTAAAAAATACTTTTTTGTGATTTTTTAAAACCTTATTTGATAAAATATGAAAAAAAGGATCACTGGAATAAAAATAAATGCTTTATTTTCCCCAAAAATCGTCTAATATGTACTTATTTCATTCCCCCCTCCCCATATCGTCGTGTTTTTTTGAACAATTTGTGAACATCTGAAGCTCCATCACTGAGGATTTTAAAGGTATACTGAGATATTCCAAGATGCAGTGAATGTGTTTAATAACTTTGGTCACAGGGCACGTGAACATGCTAACTCTTCCTAGAATTTGATCCTCGTTACCATAAACAAGTCATAATTGAAATTAATTAGACGAAGAGTTCTCGAGTTATGCGCTAAATAAAATAAAAATATAATAGAAGAAAAAAAACCTCAGGTAACCTCTTAAAGATCCACTTCGAAGATACCAAAAAAAATCTCAAATTGAAGTAGAATAATATCAATATCAGCAGAGATGTTCCTCCAGTATCTCACTCTCTCTTGAACAGGAAGGGCAACTCAGATATTTACTGGAAAACTTGCCAAAGATAAAAGAACTATCACATTGTGTGGTGTGTGTGTACTCACCTACTTGTGGTTGCAGAGGTCAATTCATAGCTCCTGGCCCCGCCTTTTCGCTACTCGCTGCTAGGTTCAATCACTACTCCACGAGCCTTATCGTACTTTATGTTAAAGCTTCAGTCTCCAGTTCGTTCCACTTCCTGACAACACTAAGGCTGAAGAAATACTTCCTAACAACCCTATGACTTATCTGAGATGTTAACTCCAGTTGTGTTCCCTTGTTTCTGTGTCCACCTCAAGGAATTCCTCTAAGTATTTTATATGTCGTTACCATGTCGTCCCTATCCCTCCTGTCCTCCAGTGTAGTCAGGTTGATTTCCCTTACTCTCTCGTCGTAGGACATACCCTTAGCTCCTGGACTAGTGTTGTTGCAAACTTTTGCACTTTCTCCAATTTCAAGGTGCTTTCGTGATTTCTCACATTATCAAGGATAGTACATAATTAATAAAAAATTGATTTATTAAGACACAAAAGGAAAATGTTATTTATTGAAGTGAGAAAGGCCAAACAAAAGTTCTTCAACATGGTACCACTCGAGTGGAAAGATCATTTATTAGATTACATATATAAAGTATTAAGAATAATGAAACGGAAAACTGAATGTTTACACACTACAAAATTAAATAACCTCGTAGAACAAAGTTGTTGGTCCCAATATATTAACCAGGAGTTGGCTATTAACCTGTCGAGTGTTGAGCTTACCCAGGACTAACACACAGCACTGGGGTATGGGGTTTCACGCCTATTAGGTGTCCCGTAGCTCGATCGCTTGCGCACTCAGCTCACACACTGAGGTCCGGGGTTCGAATCTCCTCCGGTACGGCTGAAAAACATTAGAGACGTGTTTCCATAAGACACCTGCTGTCCTTGTCCGTTTACCCATCAGTATATAATGGGTACCTGGGTGTTAGTCCACTGGTGTGGGTCTCATTCTGGGACAAAACTGATATAATATCCCCAAAATGCTCTGCATAACAAGTGGCTTTATATATAGTAGTATGTCATTATGTCAGCTAGGACTGTGTACCTTGTACATGTACTTGTAGAAATAAAGATATTATTATTATTATTATATTACTAGTGGGGGCACTAATTATGTATACTTTTCCAAGTCTTTATTCACTCTGGAACGTCGAACATTTGCAAAGTCATGGTATATGGGGCTTTACTCAGGCTTGTGGAACCGAATTGTCCTTAAAGATTTGTTAAGTCATACCATGAATTAAGGAAAGATCCAAGACTTCACCTTACGAAACAGACAAAGAAATTGTTATAGCAATTATGGAGAAGGTAGATTATAGTGGAAAACTAATTATGTTATTAAAAGATGGGGATACTCACGTGCAACTTAATAAGAACCCATTGGACCAGGTTGATAGTGAGTTAATTAAATAACTTAGAACCTTATCGAGAGGTAATGAGAAATTAATTAAACAGTTATCAGCTTAGTCGGCGACACTTATATGTATGGTTTGATTAAAACCTATTAATCCGGTTTTCCAGCAAGACCTATTATTAGCTTGGCGGAGTTGACGACGTATGTCTGTCAAAATGGTTGATAAAAATATTAAATGAGTATTATTATTATTATTATTATTATTATTATTATTATTATTATTATTATTATTATTATTATTATTATTATTATTATTATTATTATTATTATATTAGATGAGTTCTCCTTACCGTTTGATAAAAATTCTATTACTGAACTGATTAAATTGTTTGTAGTTGATTGCAAGTTTGAGTTTGAAGGGAATTGCTACACTCAAAGGCAGGGAATGGCTATTGGTAGTCCATTAAACAATATTTATATGGAGTTTTTCAAGGCTACACTGTTGAAAGATATCCTTCAATGTAAAGCTAAATGGTTCAGATATGTGGATAACATCCTGTGTCTTTGGCCAAATGATATGGCCCTGAATACATTTTTACCCAGACTTAACGCTTTTGTCCTGTCTGTTAAATTCACCGTGGAGAAAGAGGTGTTGATACAACGGGTTGATAGAAAGTTTAAGGTTACAGTATATAGGAAGGCCACCAATGTGTGCTCTTACATTCACTACTATTCCTACCTTAAGACTAGAGTTAAAAGGCACTCCAATGGATCATGGAATACCTGTCAGGAAGACAGCAGCGAGTCATAGAACGTGGCGAGGTGTCAGAGTGGGCGCCGGTGACGAGTGGGGTTCCACAGGGGTCAGTCCTAGGACCGGTGATGTTTCTGGTATATGTGAACGACATGACGGAAGGAATAAACTAAGAAGTGTCCCTGTTTGCAGATGATGTGAAGTTGATGAGGAGAATTCAATCGGACGAGGACCAGGCAAAACTACAAAGGGATCTGGACAGGCTGCTAGCCTTGTCCAGCAATTGGCTTCTGGAGTTCAACCCCACCAAGTGCAAAGTCATGAAGATTGGGGAAGGGTAAAGAAGACCACAGATGGAGTACAGTATAGGGGGCAAGAGACTACAAACCTCACTCAAGGAAAAAGATTTTGGGGTGAGAATAACACCAGGCACATCTCCTGAGGCGCATGTCAACCAAATAACTGCTGCAGAATACAGGCGCCTAGCATACCTAAGAACAGCATTCCGACATCTTAATAAGGAATCTTTCAGGACCCTGTACACTGTGTACGTTAGGCCCATATTGGAGTATGCAGCACCAGTTTGGAACTCACACTAGCCTAGTACGTAAAGAATCTAGAGAAAGTGCAAAGGTTTGCAACAAGAATAGTCCCGGAGCTAAAGAGTATGTCCTACGAGGAGAGGTTAAGGGAAATCGACCTGACGACACTGGAGGACAGGAGAGATAGGGTTGACATAATAACGACATGTAAAATACTGAGAGGAATTGACAAGGTGGACAGAGACAGAAGGTTCCAGAGATGGGACACAGCAACAAGGGGACACAGTTGGAAGATGAAGACTCAGATGAATCACAGGGATGTTAGGAAGTATTTCTTCAGTCACAGAGTAGTCAGGAAGTGGAATAGTTTGGGAAGCAATGAAGTGGAGGCAGGATCCATTCATAGCTTTAAGAAGAGGTATGATAAAGCTCATGGCGCAAGAAGAGTGACCCAGTAGCGGCTAGTGAAGAGGCGGGGCCAGGAGCTTTGTCTCGACCCCTGCAACCACAACTAGGTGAGTACACACACACAGACACACACACACGAACCATGATCCTGCAGGAGAAAGCACGGCTGAGGGCGATTCAGGAGTACCAGAATGTATACCTAGATCGGGACAGAACACAGGAAGAAAGGGAGGACCTGAAGGAGAGGATAAGAAAGCAAAGAGAGGAGAGAGAGGAGAAGACAGCGAGGAACGGAGGAAACCAGGCCCAAGCAGGACAAACACACCCACCGGAAGCACCCACGGAGAGCATCCAACCACAACAACCCCAAGACAACTATACATTTTAACACCACACACACACATCATTCCCTCTATCCCCACCCCAGCAACCCAAAACCCACCATCACAACTACTCCCCATCACAACTACCCCCCCATCACTAACCCCACCCCACCAACCTATACCCCAACCATTAACCCCCCCCCACCCATGCAGCAACTTCCTATGGGTGTGTTGTGGGGTTCTTTTCATAGATTTGGTAATATTAACAGACGATGAGCTTGGGTTTTGGTAGCGTTTAATGAGGCGTTGGATATATGGGAGCTGAGAGCCTATGCCTGTGTCCGTCTGTCCTGCACTCAGTCTCGATGGTAACTGAACACTAGGCCGCCTGGCGCTGAGGCATTCAAAAGGCAGGCCTATCATTGGCTAATGCCAGATCACATGGGCAGAGGTTGGAAATCACGTGAACAGCCGTTATAAGTACAACCCGTACAGCTCGGGCATGCTACGTATGGCGTCTCGACATACAACTATACAAACTAAGGGCAACAGGCAACAACTTTCAGCTGATTCTATACAATGTCAAAGCACACAACAGTTAACACTATACTTCACATGGATATTATCTTGACTGAACAATCTACATTACTATATGATGCATCTTGATACTTGGGAATTAATTAAATGAGCTCATTCAAGAATATCATGATAAAAGAGATAAAAAATTTAATTTGTTCGATCGAACTGTCTTCATGTGATCTACGAATTCTGAGGAAATAAATTACAAGAAGATAGTGATTAACAGACAAGGTAGATCTGGTGCACTCAAATCTATACTGTTAATTCTCAGAACTCGGAGAGAACGTGAACACACAAAAAAAAAATTTGAGTGATACTAAGTAGATATTATAACACACAGTTAAACGCTTACTACATATTTATCTATACAGGTTAGTTACATTTAACCCCAACTCTGCTAGGGTGAGATTGATATAGGCTGTATAATTATCATCTCTGGGTGGATCAAACTCTGTTACAATAGGTAACTCAACTTCTGATTGAGGAGGATCTACACTGGTATCTACAAATGATACTTGAGGATTAATTAACACTTGTCGTGTACATAGGGAATAACGACATTCAGGTATAACTTCATCCCAGGTTACACTATTGGGATTAACAGTGGCTCTCAAGACATCGAGTA